>CAJUYG010000776.1:25974-73162 GCA_910591675.1 Galerucella calmariensis
TTTACATAACAATAAAATGTTTTTAGCTCTTCATTAAACGTCAGAGCTTTACTACACACGTTGTTACTGTCACTGTCAACATTCCATGGCATGCTTGTGTCTTAACAGATTAATGCTACGTCGACCACCGTGAAATGTAGTGTAGTGAATTAGTAAAATTCAAATATCTCGAAAATCGTTCATATTTTGAAGATCAAAGGAGTATACCTTTTTTCTACAGAAATGATGGGGCTATCTAAATTAAATAAGTAAGTTATAAAATAATGATTCGTATACTTTGTTTTCCTGAATATTTATGGTATCTTACGTAAATATTTGTACCAAAATTTCATTTAGTATGCCTAAAATAATCTTCAAGGAGACGAAATGAAAAACATCACTATAACAGGATCTAGAGAGTTTCAAGAATTGTTATTTCAATTTTTGTGGAAAACGTCACAATTGAAGTCAATCTTCAGGCAAAGCCAGTTGTTTCAAGGAGCTCAAAAAATTATATAAGGAAAGGAAATATTGAGAAACAAGTAGGTGCCCTTTAATTATGCAAAGCTGAAACTGTATTTTTGTGTTTGTGATTGCTTTCTAGATTCCTATAATGGAAGTCCTTTTCACGAATATATTTTATATATCATATCAATTTTCGAAAATTGTATTGATGAGGCTTTAACTTGATAAAGAACCATATGCTGAACGATTAATTAAAACAATATAACGTTTGATAAAGCTACTGCGTTAGCGAAGCGCGTCACAATTTTAAATTGAACATTAGTTTGAATATAATAAAGTTTTAAACAAATTAAATTGTTCCATTTGATCGATCAATGTTTGAACCAATTTTTCAATTTAGTGGAGCTCAACTGGAAAAATATCATGGAAAACACTATGAAAATGTGATTTTGTATTTTTGCGATACTGCTCAAATTAATTTTCAGAAGTTTCAGTACATTTTTCATATATTCCGGAAAGCGTTTCCATAAGTAAATCTTCAGGCACATTTGTTGGGAATTGAAAAATGTTTTCAAGACATTTTACTCAATTTTGAAAGCAAGAATTTGTTTCACAAAAATGAAAAAAGATTCCAGAGAAAAAATTGTAGGAATAAATAATACTACAACATTAATTTAGGTGTTTTGCCACGTTGAAGTTCCTGGTTATTCGGGGAATTTTTTCAGATTTTGGATAATAGTTTAATACTGTTGTATAAAAAGTTTCGAAAAATATTTTTCAAAAATTAGTGACCGTCCATTGAGAAGCGTTAAGGTTTCCAGGGGATGCCCACAAGGCGGAGTACTATCTCCCCTACTGTGTTCTCTCTTGATGAATAACTTGCTTAGCGATCTCGAAAGAGAAGGGGTAGAACTGCAAGCGTATGCAGACGACCTTGTCATCTTGGCAAGGACCAAGTCAGGAAGGGTAGCACATAATATCCTCCAAAAGACGTTGGACGATGTCCACAGTTGGTGTCAGAAAGAACAGAAGTCTGTTAACCCTGGCAAAACAGTAATAGTTCCCTTCACTAGAAAAAGGAAGGTTATTCCATAGGCAGCGGAAGTAAAATATTTGGGAATTATCCTAGATAAGAAACTTACTTGGAACGCTCACTTGGAAAAAGTTATCCATAAGGCCAGACTATCTTTGTGGACATGTCGCAGGATCTGTGGAAAATCTTGGGGCTTGGGACCCAAACAAATCTATTGGATATATGTGATGATCGTTAGAACAATGATCACATATGGAGCTATTGCCTGGTGGCCAAAATCTTCACAGCGAACGGCCAAGCAAAGCTCTCTGGTTTACAGAGACATGCTTGTCTGGCAATCACTGGTGCTATCAGCTCCACACCGTCAGCAGCCATGGAAATCCTTCTGGACCTACCTCCTCTCCATATATTTTTGGAAAGAGAGGCTATATGGACAGCGTACATAATTGTACATATATTGTACAACAGTAAACTACGACCTGCCTTACACCGTCCTAATTTCAAATGGAGATGAATGGGTCCTCCGTAAGGATGAACTATTAAGAGCAGACAGTTGTTGGTACACGGCTTAAAAACACCCTCAGGCTCTGGTGCAGGTGTATACGGGCGCAGATCTAGGACATAAATTTCAACCTCTTTAGGATCCTATGCAACCGTATTTCAGGCGGAAATTTACACCATTGTTTCATGTGTGGAGAGAGTGGAACAAGCCAATCTTATAGATAGAACAATAAGAAATTTTCTCGGACAGCCAAGCGTCTTTGAAATCACTTAGCTCTCGCCGTGTAACGTCGAAATTGGTTTTAGACTGCCAAAAAAAGACTCTCCTCAATAGGAGAACTCAATAAAGTATTGCTGGTCTGGATCCCTGGTCATTCTGGCATGGAAGGAAACGAGAAGGCAGACTTTCTTGCAAGGGAGGGTGCCGCACGTGTTTCTATCGGACCAGAACCCACAATTGGCATCGCAATAATTTTTGCCAAACAAACACTAAATACCTGGACAGCAAGAAGAGCTTTAGACTTCTGGCATAATTTACCAGGATTGGTTCATTCGAAGGCTTTTATACATCCTTCGAAGTATGTCTCCAAACAAATGTTAGACCATAGCAGGCATGACCTGCGTTGTCTAACAGGCCTTTAAACAGGCCACTGTCATCTGAATCATCATATGCTGAAACTTGGACTGTCGGAAGATCCGACCTGCCGTCTTTGTTTGGAAGATGATGAAACAGCAGAGCATATAATTTGTGCCTGCTCCGCCGTGGCTCGAATCAGGTATCTGATGTTTGGCAGGGTCTCTCTCTCGCCCTCGGAGCTGATATATTATTCACCAAATAAAATAATCGGCTTTGTTAAGAAGCTGAATAGGTGTGAGCCACAATAGACTCTTGTGAGTTGCAGTGGAGGGCCTTATAGACCCACTCACCACAAACCTAACCTAACCTAACCATTGAGGAACAACGACTACTTCTAGGGCCATATTATGTCTCGACAGACATTGAATTACACTTCAAAGTTCAAGGGAGTTAGTATATCTACAAGACATCATCAACTATTCTGGTTTGTAATTATTAGAAGGGACAGAGCCTTACCAAAATATGACAATTTTCACAGAAAACTGTTATATTAAGTAGGGAAAAGCAAATTTTTCCATCATAACGATAACATTTTTTTGTTTTTGGTCAGTGGATTGGGAAGATCTGAGGACAAAAAAGGCGAAAAAAGCAATGCTTAAGAGCAGTTTCGTAATTTAACAGTGCTAAAGTTCGTGATGGTTGGGAACATATTCCCATTTTTGCGAAGGAAGCTTTTCATGGCCACATTTCGACGTATCAAGAGCAATTCAAATCCACAATCAATCAATCATTCACATAATATTGCCAAGCAATATAAGGTTTTAGTAGAACAAAGCATTACACTAGTATATTCCAAGATCGTGGAGTATTTTATTCTAAATGAGTTGAAAAAAAAGAGACTTATAATTTCAGAGTAGAGTGCAATGGACACAAAATTTTATATAACATATCAAAATGACGCTAAACTGGTTAACGGAAATTCTTATAAAGCATTACTCCCATCACGCTTAAATGTGCTTTTTCCGTCAACTGCAGCTGATGGAGTGTCCCGAGTGAAATTGGACAGCTCAGGAAAAATCACATTTTCTCCTTTCAGATTTTATCAAAACAGATTAATAGGAAATCTGTCGTGATAAAATTTGAGGAACTTTCAATATTGAATAGTTCTCTTTGTTAACAGTTTGTGACATTATTGCTATTTTCCTTGATATGTGCTAACATACCTCAACTACGTGAATCAACATACCTACACATATATACACTGTGTTATTCATAAGATGCAACATGGGGATTCCTGTACAAAACTGTCAAACGCGAGCTACTACTACTAAATGTGCAGGCGAGCCTTGTCCTGGACAACTCAAGCCAAGGTTCCGACACTTAGGCCACTGGCGGGCCCATTGTGCCAATCCTGCTACCTAGTCATCCATGAAGCCGAGCCCTTCAATAAAGGCCACAACCTTTTTCAGTGGATGCCTGCTTGTGTCTCCAGGAGCCATGACAGTGACTCCGAAGATTCGCCTGCGTAATACAGCCCAGTGTGGACACTCTAAGAGAACATGAACTGACGTTTCATCAGTCATGCCGCAACCCCTACATAGAGTACTTTCCTCTACTCCTAGATTGTAGAGGTGCTTCCTCATACATCAGTGCCCTGTTAGGAGTCCTGCTATCTTCCTTAGCCTACTCCTTGGTAGTTCAGTGGCTACCCTGGCGTGTCCATCAGTCCATCCCTTTAGTAGAAGTTTGGATTGTCTAGGACCCTGCAGACACTCATTCCAATGATCGGGGTGCTGATTCCTCAGCCACTTCTTCGTCTCCTTGCGTATTCTTTGTTTTGTTAGGCCCAGGGTCGGGCCCGGGCCGCAGAAAGGAGCTGCCGCCCCTTCCGCAGCCAGTGCATCCGCCATCTCGTTGCCTTCAAAACCAGAGTGGGCTGGAATCCATTCTAGCCGCACCACGTTCCGCCTTGCAAGATTAGCAAGTAGTTCTCGACATTCGTTAGCAAGTCCTGAGTTGCTGGTATACCCACTCAGGGCTTTAATTGCTGCCTGACTGTCGGAGTATATGGTTATGCGTCGATCCACATAACCTCTGTCTAGGTTTATCTGCGCACATTCCAAGATAGCATATATCTCGGCCTGATATGCAGATACACCCTCACCCAATGGTACACAAACCTGTGTTCTTGGGTACCTGGAGTAAATTCCAGCCCCTGCTCTATCACCGGTGCATGAGCCATCTGTGTACCAGACGGTCCCATTAGGCTGTGTATTCCTCTTTTTTTCCCAGGACTCTCTATCCCGTATCATGGCCCTGTATGGGGTAGCGAAGTAGTACTCACGCAGGCATTCATCAGCCGCTCGAGCCAGAACTAGAATATCTTCCAGGAGCCGGAGCTTCTTGACGTGCCTGCACTCTTTCCCTCTTCGCACGTATCCCAGCCGTTTCAAGCGCAGGAAAGCCCTCTCCGCCTCAGCCTCGATCACATGGTGAAGCGGCCGAAGACCAAGGATCACCTCCATCGCAACAGTTGGTGTAGTCCTCATGCAGCCAGTTGCCCCCAAACTGACCACCCTTTAAGGGCGTGCCAGTTGCGATCTAGCCGTGACCAAGGTTACCCTCGGCCACCAGACCAGAGCCGCATGTGTGAGCATAGGCAGCATAATCACTCTATAGAACCATATGATCGTTTTGGGGGTCAGTCCCCACCTCGGACCAATGGCTCTCCTACAGGCCCAATACGTGTTTGTCACCTTGCTTAGGCGACTATCAAGATGAGCCTTCCTAGATACTTCACCTGTTCAACCACTGGCAGTGGTACTCCATCAAGATTTAGACCCTCAGGTCTTATACCTCTCTTTTTGGTAAAAGCAACTATCTTAGCCTTGGCAGGATTAACTGCAAGTCCGTGTTCGTTACACCACTCATGTACCCTATTCAGAGCCCTTTGCATGAGGTCCCTGAGAACGGTAATGTGCCTTCCAACAACAAGACAACGATATCATCGGCATACCCAATCGTTAGAAAGCCCTCACCGTTTAAAAGGGTTATTAGCTCGTCAATGACTAGGTTCCACAATGTGGGCGAAAAAACACCCCCTTGCGGACATCTCCTAGCGACGATTACTTTTACCACATGGTCTTTCCATGTGGCCTCTACTGTACGGTTGCACAACATGGCCCCAAGCCAGTGAGTGATCATTGGCTCTATTCCATGATTTGCCGCAGCCCTACACATGGATCCTACAGGGGTGCTGTCAAACGCCCCTTGTATATCCAAGAAAGCTCCCAGGGCGATCATGCCATTTTCCAGCGCCTTCTTCACCTGAGTTACCAGTTGGTGTAAGGCACTTTCAGTTGACTTGCCACACCTAAAAGCATGTTGGTTGTTGTGCAAAGGATACCTAAGCCCAACCTTTTCCTTTATGTATCGATCAGCCACCCTCTCCAGTGTTTTCAGCACAAAGGATGTTAGGCTAATGGGTCTAAAGGATTTAGCCACCGTATATGTGGTACGACCCGGCTTGGGTATGAAGACGACTTTCACCTGCCTCCACTGTTCAGGGACATACCTGCGTGCCAAACAGGCCTGAAAGATATGCACCAGAATTGTGCCAACGGCCTCCCAGCCTTGTTGAAGCAAAGCCGGGAAGATTTGGTCTTTCCCGGGAGACTTGTATGGTCTGAATGACCGTATCGCCCAAGTACTCCGCTCGTATGTGACTATTTCTTTTGCTAGAAGATAGTCCTCTTTACATGGTCGCTGTATACCTACATATCCCATGTCAGGACACTCCCACTCGATTCCCTCACAACCGGGGAAGTGTGTCTCCAGTAGATGCTGCAAGGTATCCACCGGGGTTTCGGTGAAAACACCCGGCGCGGCTTCCATGCAGCCTAGAGTGCTGCCCGGTGATTTCGTTAAGATCCGGCGCAGCCTTGACATTTGAGGTACCGAGACGATATCCTCACAGAAGTCCCGCCAGGCATCTCTTCGAGCCAACCTGACCGCACTCTTGTACTCATTTCGTTTCCGGCGGTATTGCTCCCAATCCAGATCCGACTTTGTCTTCCTAGCCCTATTAAATAGGCACCGGGTATGTTGCCGTAGCGAATCCAAAGACTTGTTCCACCATTTGTGGCCCTTACCCTCCTTCCTCGTTTTTTCGGCGCAGTTTTCTTCATAAGACGAGACAATACTCGAGCCCAGCTCCGCTATGGCCCAATCGATCTCATCATTATTGCTAAAGTTCCTAGGGAAACCGCCAAGCCTCCTTGCGAGATCCAGTTTATACCGTTCCCAGTTGGTAGTCTTGGGGTCCCTATACTTGATTGATTGTTTTTCAACAGCAACCCTGTAACTGAAACAAATGTAACTGTGATCCGACAATGACGGATTATCATTAACATGCCAGTCCCTTACCATACTTACAATGCTACTTGACGCAAGCGTCACATCCAGGACTTCAGCCCGAATCCTATTTCGGAATGTTGGTTTCGTCCCTCGGTTGAGTAGTTGCAAGTCAGTGGTACCTAGATAGTCAAGCAAATCCTCTCCCCTGCTATTGACGCCTGTGCTGACCCACATAGAGTGGTGCGCATTGGCATCGCAGCCAATAAGAAGAGGCAGTTTCCTGACCATGCAGTATTCCTCCGCCTTGCGGAACTCCTCAGTAGGTGGTAACTCTGGTGAATCATAGGGCAGGTAAGCAGAGCATACCACAAAACTATGCCTCGTACTATTCCTGCCCAGGAAGTCCACTCTCACCGCTACTAGGTCCCTGAAACAAAGTTCCTTTATCAGTATTGCACATACACTTGCGTGCGTAGAAATGCACGCTCTAGGGTTAGGTTCACTGCATAGAATAAGCTACGCCCGGGTGTGCCTAAGCCTCGCACATGCCCTTTATACACCCATGGTTCTTGTATGAGGCATATGCCTGTCTGCAGCTTTGCCATCCTCTGCGCGAATACTCCTGCAGCGGCACGGCAATGCTGCAAGTAAACCTGGGTAAATTTTAAGGCCCCTTCAACAGACATTGAATATCTTTAGAGGTACCTCCTTACCCATAATTAAACGCGAGCGAACTTTTTCATCAAATATCGTTCATAAAAAATAATAACAGATTTGGAAAGGTCGTTGAGAAATAAGCTCAAAATACACTTTCAATTTTCTTGTACTTCCTCTGGTTTACTGAAAAAATGGATAGTTATGTTTGAAAAAGACGAATTCCATTTTCACACCACTTTTGAATACTTAAAAGTTAGTAGGGAATAGACAGCAAGCTAGGGGCTCTGGAAATTTGAAAGTTAAAGCTGAAGTATGGTGGTTCGATTCGCCGCTGTAGTGAATTTTTTTTCTTTTCGTTTTGAGTTCTTTTTTCACAATTTTTGTCTAAAAGTCATCAAGTTTAAAATAAAGCAAAGTTGTTTGTTTCAAAAATTTATTTATTTAATTAAATGCTCAAATTTTTCTCCGTTTGCTGCACAACAGTGTCCCAAACAATCATAAAAGTTCCGCGTTTGACAGTCTTGTACAGGAATCCCTATGTCGCATCTTATAAATAACACAGTGTATACTGATATAATGGCCCTATGTATTGATTTCCCGCTTCTATTATTATTAACCCAACGGAGAAGAATGTGTTCAAACAATTTACTACACCTTTGAGGTATACTTCTCTCTATTACATGATGATTACCCGTATGTCGAGGAAAAAAAGATGTTTGTACTATTTAGAAATTACAAAAAGGGGACTATTATATCTTATGTCCCCCTATATGCTTCCTTTTCTTATTATTAATATGCGGGTCAGATTTGTTGCCTTGACGGTGAACTCTAATCGAGTGTCGGTGCTGACAAAGTTTTCTAATGATTATTGGGTTTATGTATCGTTTTCACCCTTTCCAATATATAGATCTCGATCTGGATAAGCGGAAAATTGTTGAAAAATTGACTACAAATCACAATTTCTGTAATTTTTACTTTTCAAATGACCGTTCAATGTAACTTTATCACTGTACATGCAATAAATTCAAAATGCACTTGTTAAACCAATATTTCAGTTTTTATTTACAATAACTGTTAATACTCATATGTTGGAGCTGAAATTTTTCATATTTATTTCCATTATTTGTGATTATTCGTTTGTTATATCTACTTGTTATTGTTTTCACAGTCTAGATTTCCAAATTGTATAAAATATTCGAAATTTTACAAAAATATGGAGGAAAAATAGATATATTAATAAAATGATTCACGTTCAATCTGAATCAGGCAGCAATGCATACTGTATTCCAAGATGTTTCGTTTCAACTCCACACCAACATGATCGATTCAAGAAAAAATTCCATAGCAGGTAGTCGTTAATCCAATAACAATAGCACCGTTTTCTTTGTACTCGTTCCTTCGAAATGATAATGCATAGTATTGAGCAATTCACAACTGTTGATGTTGGACTGGTGAAATAATATAGCAGAAGACTTTGTAACTGATCCAGGAAACGAAATCACGTTAAACTGCACCTCTGAAAAAGGGATAGCGACAGAAATGGAAAGAACTGTCAGAAGAAAAGCTACAGAAGCAGACAAAATAGCTGCAGAGATGTTGAAGTATTCTGGGAATCGCGTCAGAAGACAATATCCAAATTGATACAAGAAATTTGAGCGGAAAATAAAATTCCAAACGAATGGAACACTGGAATAATAACACCCATCTAAAAAAAGAGATGAGCAAGTTCGCAAAAATTATAGTCCAATAACTAATAACACCTACAATATACTCGCAAACTGAGAGCATACTCAAAAAAATAATAGGGGACTACCAGAACGGGCTCAGACCAGGAAAGTCAACAGTGAATGCAATACACGCCATCGAACAAATCCTTGAAAAATACCTGGAATACAATGATCTACATGTCAATTTTATAGACATCAAGAACGCATTTAACGCAAACAAAGTAGCTTACTGAATTGGTGGAAATGACCCTAAAAAATTCCTGATGAAGAGTAAAATGCCTCCACAGTTCAACCTAGTACTTAAAAACTGAATGCAAACTTGAAAGAAAAAAATATCAGATTTAACGAGACCCAGTTAATTGCTTCAGCCGACGACCGCACCATCGTGGCTAGAACTAAGAAAAATCTCAGTAGAGAAGCTATACACAGAGGCACAAATATTCGGGCTCAGATGAAATGAGGACAAAACAAAATATATGCGAGTGGAGAAAGAAAAACAAAACAATAATACACCCTTAAGAATAAAAAAGTACAAGTTTGGAATTGTATTGAGCCTCAATCATTTAGAAACTAGAACTAGTGAAGACAAGATAAATAAAAGAATATTGAAAGGAAACCAAATTCTTATCATGAATGGGAAACTATCAAAATCTAAATCTATCAGCAGAAAAACAATGGTACAAATTTCTAAGACTTCGATCAGATCAGTCATTACTTACGCACTCGTAACAACAACTGTGAACAAAAAAAAATAATAAGATCTGAAAATACTAGGAAGAAAAATATTGTGAACAATACTTAAACTAGACTTAACAAGAGATGGAGAAATAAGATTAAGAGGGAACATAGAAATAAAAATGGGAGCAGATGAGATATATTATCTGACATATAAAATCAAGGAGGCTGAAATTGATGGGACACATTATGAGAAGAGCACCACCAGAAAAATTTAGGAGAATAACAGCATGGGCTCCATTAGAGACGAAAGTAAGAGAAAGACCACGAATTAAATGATGGAATCAAGTAGAGGATGATATAAAGACATTGAAAATCAGAGACTGGAACACAAAATGCAGAGAAAGGAAAAAAAACGATAACAAAAGAGGCCAGGATAGATAGAAAATTATAATTGCAATGATATAAGAGGCGTAAGCACTAATGAGCTAGTCATAATCCCTCGGAATGGAACATCTATGATGATGATGAAACTTTTATTATTAATTCCCTAACACCAGATACCGTGTCAACGAAATATTGTGGAATATACTTTATAAATCACTCTGAAATACAAAATAGTGTTATGTAGTGAATCTTGAAAGCTTTTTATTCCTCTCCCTATTTTTTGAATATCGTTTTCAATTCAATTATAAAAACCCTCATATATGCATGTGAATATTTTGGAGAATACAATAATATTATAGGCTTATTTATTTTTGTTGTATAAACTATTGTTTCATCCGAAACTTATCCTTATATTTTAAATCACATTCATTCTTGATTAAACATAAAAGAATACATTGTTATATTTAGTTAGTTACGAATAATAATCTTACCTGTAGATTTTGTAGCAGTTGAGTAAATGTACGTAGTTTAATGTTATGGGAACATACGTTTTAATGTGCAATTTCTTGGATGAGTTATTTAAATTCCTGCAAAAACAGACCTGAGAGTATTGTTCATTTTGGATTGTGTTCAATCACAGCTAAACATAACATGAACATAAACTTTTCGCTTCTTAACGGTGTAACTCTTGCGCCGAAATAGAAAATTTGGTCCTGCCACAAAATCGATCTTTTGCGAGCATTAGAAAATACGACGACAATGATGAAGGATTTAGTGATTGAGACAAGCTTCGATTCTCACTCTGGAGTTTTTGTAGGATCCAACTTGCAGCTGCTTTGTATTTTTTGATTAGCGAACTTTCCTAGTTTATTTAGGAGAATCCTAACCTTATATTTGAGAAAAATTCATGGAACGATAATATATCAGGAATACTGCATAGTTCCCAACTACCTTGTTGCTTCAAAGACAATGATGAACAGCACGGACGGAAACCTTTTTGTTCATATACAGGGTTGGGATAAAGTATGCAACGAAGTACATATCTTTCAAACCAAAAGAACGATATTTATGAAAATTTGCAGTTAAGTGCAATGGAACAAAATGCATTCTTTTGTTGATAATATACTTCCGGTTTAACCGGAAATGCCATCAACTTTTTTAATTTAAATGGGACACCCTATATATTTTTACAGATTTTGGAAGAGCTTGTAATTTTGAATTCATACAAACTGAGTTTAATGTGAAGAAATCTGTGAAAACGAGGAATAGCACTTTAATCAACCTCCTTCGAGTTTTGGAATTTTGCGAACGGCTAATGTAATGTCGAGGACATAGTTTTTTCTGATGAAGCAACTTTTTGTTTAAATGGAACAGTTAATCGCCATTACTGAAGGTATTGGTCAAATGAGAATCCTCATTGGATTCATGAAGCACATACCCAGCATCCACAGAAGTTGGTTGGGAATTGTCGAAAATAGGCTTATAGACCTATTTTTTATCGACGGAAACTTGAATGGAGACAAGTATTTGGATCTACTAAATAACAAAGACATTCCTGCACTTCAACAGAATGGGCACTTACCACAAAATGTTTGGATTTAACAAGAAGATAATTATATTATTAACAAAAAAATGTACATCAGATGCATTTTGTTCCATTGCACTTACCTGCAAATTTTCCAAGCCCGTATATCGAAATATGAATATTTCAAATCACGCGGTGAACTTGAAAATCGGAATTATAATTATTGATTTTTGTACCAAACATACTTTGATATAATGACTGCCAAGTTAACGTTTAAGTCTTTACATTAATCAGTGTCCAAGGGATTCTTTATACAAGATTTGAAAAATACAAATTAAAATCACAAACTTCAACAATATGTCATTTTATATTTATCGACCCACCAAAATTGAACCCAAAACTGGATAAAAAAATTGTTTTGAAATCATATTGGCGTGAAATGATTTTTATCGCCCTCGATCTTGAATTAATCACCGAAAATATTTTTTAAACGCACGATTCGCTTTTATGAAAATTTATCTTTCACCGCTTTGGGGTGATAAATTAAGCCTATGGAAATTATTCTTCAAACTTTACTTCGGTTTTAACGTCTGATTCAGTTTCCATCAAATTATGTTCACTTGTCGATAAAATGAAGCAAATTTGTTGAAAATGTTATTCCAGCATCAATTAACTGGACAATTGCCCTAATCCCAAACTGCTTATTCACTCAGAAATGAAAATTTAAGCCTCGCTTTGGGTAATAGGGCAATTAGAGAATGTTAAGAGGATATAATTTGCAATGGATATGGTTCAGGGATAATAGGAATGTAAGAAGATATAATATGTTCCGTTATATCCTTGAACATATCGAATAAGGACAAAAATAATTGGTGAACAAATCCTTATGTGTATGTAGGGAGAAATCAGTTAATCGCATGTAAAAATTTCGACAGACACAGTTTAAAAGTTCCGGTTTCAAATTAGGGGTTATTGATGAGATTTTGTCGCAAACTTCTAATTTTGAATATAGTAGTTTTTGAACATAATATTGTATTGTATTCAAATTTTCTTGTTGGAGTTTCATGTTGCTCCATTTCATCTTCAAAATTAAAATTTAACAGTTGATAGCTTCTTCTCTTCCCAAGAAAATCCACAGGAAGCTATATGGGAGAATATTTTTTATAATTTATCTGGTTCGTCTCTACTCCAAAATTTTGCCATTTCATCATTCTCGTTCAATGCTACAGAAAAAACTCTTTTTTCTTTGAAATAGCTTATAATTGATTCAACTGCCCATAGTCTCCTCAAATATTTTTTCCATATCAAACATGCTGAAACCACTATTAAGCTCTTGAGAACAATAATGGCTTTTAACTCAAAATCCACCTCCATAATAAATGTGCATTCGAATAGAAAATTTTCTAATTGGACTCATCTTTAACCGTCAAGAAGTTTGAAGCGAGAAGATTAATCGTGTGACTCTCAAGTTTGAGGCTAGGTCAAGCTATTATAATCGGTTCAGTTTTATCAGTCAAGTATGACTACTATTTGATTGTGGGATGCCTGCTTTATAGGAACAATCGTTTAATATATCTGCTACTTTTTGTGATAAACTATTAAAAATCATTAAGAAACGCCTAGACTCCTGGAGAAATACAAAATCATTGCCGATAACCAATTCGGCTTCAAAGAAGGAATTTCTACCCAAGATGCCCCAATTTCTCTGTCAAACAAAATTCATAGCGCCCTTGATCAGTCACTGGAGGATATCGGTATAAGAGGAAACGAACTGAAATCATTTCGAAGTTATATTTCCGACCGACCTTAGTTTCTCATTGTATTGAATTGTATTGCATTGCAATACTGTATTATTGAAAATGTGAATAAACTACTACTACTACTACTACTACTACTTATTTTCGATAGTTTCCAACTTCGGACCCAACAAAAATCTATAAAATGTCTCCATATTGACGCTTTATTGGTTTTTGTGTACTACGCAATCATCATTTCTATATATTTTGGTTATTTGTTGAGTCGAAACTTCACCAAAACAGCTCATGTTGTATATAGCTTTCAGGGCAAACATTGAAGTGATGTAAGCTTCGATCATTGAGCAAACTAGATGAATAACCTGCTATACTGACAACACTTCTTGCTACAACCCACATCTAATGCCGGCCGCACACATAATCGAACGATACAGAACACGACAAGAAATTACTGACAGTGTCTGTTGCGAAGAGTTTATAATGGACGGATATGGAGTGCCAGCTCACTACATCGAACAAGACAAGGCAAAAAACACGATCGAACGGTTTTTTCATGACTGGCGCTGTCTGCCAAAGTTTCGTCTTTAGTCAAAAACTGACAGACAAACTAATTCACGCATGCGCTGCGGAGGAAATTGAAACAACAGCGCTTCCATCGCACATCGCCTAGCTAAATTGCATCCGCCAGGATTCGAGGCGATTGGGAGTTGTAATGTCTCTTTTGCTTCAATGGCGTCACCGTCTGAGATTGAGGACGACCCTACATCTTTTGTAGATGTAGATAAACTTAATAACTTAAATTACAACAACCAACACTGTTGAAAGATTGTAGGTCACTGCACGAGGTGTGGAATACAACTACCCGGATTTCTGTTCTGTCTTGTTCGATAGCGCTCGATACGGAGAGAACATCAACAACGCTATCGAACAAGACAGAACAGAACAGAACCCGAAACGTCTTGTTCTGTTCTGATCTGTTCGAATATGTGTGCGGCCGGCCTTTGTTGACTCTTTCATTCCAAAACAAGCAAGGCAATACACACAGCAAAAGTCAACAATAACAATTTAAATTTAATACAAATATTCGATTCATTTATTACACGAGGAATTAATTTTAGATGCTGTCGATATTGAATTACACACAACGCAGAAGTCTAGTGATATTTTTATGAGTAGTCGTGCTTTCACCTGTAATCTACTTGAAAAAGTTATATGAAATTTATATTTTAGATTGTTGTCAAGAACAGAACAGAAAACTGAACAAAAAAAATATTCCAGGAATCATTGGTTTTTCAAACGTCAAAAAACTACAAACACTACAAATAATAAACTTGAAGTAAAGTATGGTCACCTCGTTGATATATCTACATCTAGCATTCATGGTCAAAATTACATTGTTAACGTCTGCTTGAGATATTTGTGTTAATTGTACTTTCAGAAGCTCTCGAAATTGAAACATTGTGAATGTTGCCTGTAAATGGAGTAATTCGTCGGTGAAGCATGTCCCATACGTGCTTAATGGGATTCAAATTCGGTGACTGTGCTGGCCATTGCAATACATCAATAACCTCGTTATACAACCAAATTACTACAATACGGGTAGTATGTTGTCGAGCGTTATAATGCATTAAGGGAAAGTTATCTCCAACAGCACCAACAAATGAACTACGACAGGCTGGAGAATAGTTTTCAAATACTGCTGACTTGTGAGAAAGCCGCGTGGGAAAATGCGCTCAGTTCTTCCGTCAATAATGATTCCGCCCCATACTATTGATGTGCCTCCTCTGTATGTGTACATGCTGCAAGCGTTCCAAATTTCCAGACTGTCTCCTCACTCTCGTACGACAAGAATCTGAACGGAATCCAAATCTAGACTCATCGATAAAAAGAATTGTAGCTAAACACAGGGTCGACATCTCAGTGGCCGCCGACTACGAAGATTGGCTTCATGGGGACGATTACTCCCCGTATTACTGCCAATTGTCACATTATGTGTACGCTCGGTTTCCTCAACCAACTCGGGTGCTGTGATTGTCGGTTGACTTCTAGCGGTTAAAACTAAAATACTGGTCTTGAGTGGCAGTTGTAGAACGACCACCTCCTGGATGTTGCTTGGCTGGACTCCCAGTGTCTCCAAACCAACTTAATAGTCGACTTATGATGCTTTGTTCATATTATAAATTTGTATTCTTTTTATAATAAGTAAATGCTTTTCATATATCAAAAGATACGACACTGGTGATGTCATAACTGTGAAGCTTGATACTCTGACTCTTGATACTTCATTCATCTTGATTATATAATAATAAAATTATTGAAAGTCATAAATGGAGAAACCACAGGAAAATTCACTCCATTGTATGATTATTACATACTGAATAATGCAGCAAAATGAATAAATGAGCTCTGAAATTGTTTATCTTGGCATAGTCTGTTTACTCTACTACTCTAGTATATTCATTGTTCGGAGGATATGAGTGTACTAAATGTAGTCTGGTTATAAGGAACTGGTGATGAATACACTTTTTAATAAGGTGTATGTGAAATTTCATAGCTTTAACAGCCTTATTAGACAAATCAACGCGAATAACTAGCAGCAGCAGCGAATTTTTCAAAAATTCTATTGCGGTTCTCAGAATTTTTCGTCAGTTTGACGTTGTTACTGCGATTATGCAACGGTTTTTTTTCGACATTCCAGTTAACAGCGTTTAAATCACGTGATTCCTGTTTCGCAAACTCTGATAGAAATTGTTGAGAAATAGGATTGCCAGGATGATAATTACAAAAACATAAGGAAAAAAGACAAAATATGGCATGATATTGGCAAAGAATCTAATGAAAATGGCAAATAGTACTAAATTTGTTCATTATTCACATTTCATACATTCTTACATGCAGTTCAATAGGTATAGACGTTGATTTATTAATCTTAACATAACATTACCTCACTATTTATAAGTAACATTCAAGAATTGGAATAAATGATAAATGTTTCTCGATAAACAAATGTTATCCTTGTTGCACGTCTTGCGTCGTTCCCAAAATTAGTAAACTCTGTTAAGTTCAAGTTTTGGTGGCTCTTGTTACGGATTTATCATCCACTAACCTTTGTTGAGGTTTGTCTTTATCAATATCAAATAAGTATATATAGTTAGGGTAATTATTGTTTTTTTAAATGAACACTTGCACCACCAGTATTATGTCGCTACCTCCTCAATCTCAGGGTCAAGAGGTAAAAATAAGAAATGTGTTACCTTAGGTTGTTGAAGGCGATCACATTTCCTGTTCATGAAACTCTTACCCAGGCAGGGTAAATCCACCAGGTGATTGATAAATGTTATATTTTCAACAGCATGTCAGCATGTGAATGCTTTATTTATCCTAAGAAAAGAAATAAAAGAATTATTCACGTCTCCAAAGCTTTTAATCTCCCCACTGGCAATTTTAACACCATAATGAGAATTGTAACTTAGTACATACCATAGTCAAATAAACATTATCTTAAACAAAATAGTATCTTACATTTGACAGAAACGTACTGAAAATCTACTACTCACACTAGCAGTATAATCAAAGAATACTACCCCTTTTTTGCAATTGCAGAAAAGTTTACATTTTACTAAAATAAGAAAATAATAACTAGTAAATAAATAAACAAAATTTCTTACATGAATGATAAGGTTGTTAAAAACCTACTTATGTGAAAGAAATAAAAGAATTATACTTAAGTCTGGAGAACAAAATAATCAAAAAAATATACATTTTTATACATAACTTTTGCGGCTTAATTGGGCATTATCAACCCTATTCAACTTCCTAGTCCACAAGACAGGTCATCTTTACCCCCATTCCCCATTCCCTGATGGTTGTCAGATGCAAAGAAATGGTAGCCGCGACCAAATGTTTTCATTATCATACCGGAACATTCCTCCCACATGAGAAACCAATTCAGTCCCAACATCAATATTAAAATTTGAAATGGGAACATGAAAAATGCCTAAAAATTCATAATTCTCAACTAGTAATTTATTAAAAAAACTACAAGAAAATAGTTTCTTACCAACACCACAAAGAATTCCTCAAACATGTGAGCTTCCTTCTCAAAAATACTTTTCAATTTATTATCGTTTGTTTACTGCCACATTAAATTAAAAATGATCTCTATGAGATCTTTAGGAATAAAATATTTTTGGTAAATTCTAATCAGCCACACCACGTGTTCGGCCTAGAAGCTCCAAAAAGAAAAAGAGAGAGATCACCGATCCCTTCAATCCTCCACAATACAACTGAGGGAATTTCTCACATCAGCGTTCATTGACACGATGTCACTCACTAAAGTGTGTTCACCTTATAACCATAGACCTCCAAATCAAGGATTCATAGACAAATTAAAGCGCCAAAGCACTTATATTTGAATTTTGAATTTACCACATCCACAATCATTATACAAATAACTTTACAGTTGATTGGAACCGTAACACTCTATGAACTAAAAGTATAGATTATCGCCCTTTTTTTAGTTCGCAAAAATTGTGCTTAATACAGGTTTGTTAAAGCACAATTACAATTGCATGTTACATTGCTCAAAAACTCCATTGTCGCTGTTTTCTTTAAATCCAACGATATCAACACATAAAAATATATAACGTAATTGTACCTTCCACCGACCACTTGAACTCCTTGTTTTTTTAATAGAACTTTTAAAAATTTTAAGTATATAATTTTTGCCAAAAAAATTGCTAATCGTTGACGAGAACTGTTTTGTTATTATTAATTTTTTTGTCCACGTCTTTCAGTCAAAAATATACAGTGCTATTCAAAAGTCCCCTCCCCCCTCGTATCTTTTGAATAGCTACACTTACATTAATAAAATTTGGAGGGTGGAAATAAAGTGTTGTAAACTTCTCTACGAATGGTAATTTAATTTATCCGTCCAAATTGGTTCAAACCCAAACAAAATTAATATGGCTATGAAGCCAATGTCAATGCCTTTCAAACGATATATCACTTGCCATAAGATCCTATTAAAAATTATCGGCCAGAGTGGCACTGTGACGTCATCTATTACTATTACGTCACCTGTTACCATTCGTAGAAAAGTTTACAAAACTTGATTTCCACCCTCCAAATTTTATTAATGTGAGTGTAGCCGTTCAAAAGATACGAGGGGGGGAAGGGGACTTTTGAATAGCACTGTATAAAATGTTCACAAAATTGTGCTATGTTCCTAGCTCCGACCAATCAGGTGATTCTGGAAAATATTCATTTTCGTAAAAAATTACATCATAATCTCCACCTAGATATTTTCCAGAATTTCTCGTCCATTTTATTTCTGTACAACCCGTCGTATTTAATTCATTATTTGAATCTCTTCTTTTCAATCTATTTTCCGACTTTTTATTTTTGTCCTCATGCTGTGCTGTGCTTTCATTTCCATTTTGTTTTTGTTCATTGCTGCTTCATCTTATTTCCATTTTCTTTTCGCTAGTTTTTTTCTTCTTCTTATTTATTCTTATCCTCTTCTCCGATACTCCATAAAGTCGTCGCTTGTGGCGACAGTGGTTTTGTCATTCTAATGGTGTCTAGGAAAGTATTTCTGCTTCCTTTTGAGGTTTTTTGTTTTTGTTTGACCAGTATAGAGTCTTTTGGAATGGCGTGGAGTATTCTTTTTCATACTATTGTTTTTTCCTGCTTCAATTGTATCTTTTCTAGTTAACTTAAGTGGCGTCAGTTCTTTAATTTTGATGTCTATCATGCTCATCTTCGACTACTGGGGTAGTACTTTTTCCTAAATTCATGTTTCGTTTGATTGTTGTCTAATTAGAGCGACATTCGACGATGTTCAAGTAATTTTCTTTTTCATCTTCTGCCTGAATCGTGTTAGTATTTTTATTTGTACGTTCTGTTGAGGAATATTTTTCCTCTGTAACTGAAATGCTTTCAGCATTGTTCTCTGTAAGTTCCGTTAAAATAGTTCCATTTTCCTCAATCTGTATTTGGAATCCTTCCACCATAGCTTTTTGCATCTTTGTCTGTGACCAATGCAAATATTATCGTTCCGTCAGGGCATACTTCTCCTTCACTATATTATTTCATTTCCACATGCTGTTATATAACCTTATATCTATTGACTTGCATGAAACATTTCCGTTCCCAATACATACCTCATCACTTTCCAACATAGTATTATTATCCATATTAGAAAAACTATTTTCAGTACCTACCCAATGACTTTCAAAACTCGAACATGTCTTGAAACTTTTTTTCGTCGGTCCACTAATACTCCTTCATAGCTGCAATAATCCTGGATCCAAACAATTTTCAATTCCATAGTTTAGTTGTGTTTCTGATAATCTCCCATTATCGCTACTCAACTGGTGTCTCAGTTCTATGTTACAACCAACATCTAATTTGTATTCAAAGTTGGTTTCTCAGCTTGTTTAATTAATTTTGGATAATCAATATCCGTTTCATCCAAAGGCAACAAGCCACAGGCCCTGAGGGCATTCTTGATAGTTGCAGGTAAAGCAGCTTCTTGGATACATTGTTTTACCAAAGGGGCAAAATCTTCTGTTCGCAATTTTTGTCCCTGATTATCCATCCGCCTTTGACGAACAATATTACGTCACTCATTTTTAACTAAAAAAAAACACCATCGTCTAGAGGTTGTAATCTGTTGGTGCTGTTATGCCATTTGATGCGCAAAAATATATTGAAAGCGAATTAACATGTAAGTGACCTTCTACAAACAACACTATTGATGATGAAATGTTATTTGCTATAATGTGGGTGATATATTTAATGAAATTCTCTGAAGTCATCCCTCTTGATACAGACCGTACGTCCTATACCCCATCCTTTCTGCATTTTTGAAATAATATTGACAACAATTCTTTTTTTATATGGATATAAGCAAAGTTAAGGCTGCCAACTACTATCTGCATTGATGGTCCACAAAACTGTGAGGATTTCCATGAACCTTTTTGGAACATTTACTCACATGCACCGATTTTTTGTTGGGACAATAAAAGCCAGATTCGTCTAGACTAAAAATTTCTCGTTGGTCTTGTAGGATTTCTTCAAAATTATTTTCTACAAAATAAACTTTCACTCTTGCGAACCACTATTTTATGTCGTTCTCAGTAATACCAGGTCGTAGTGTAGGTAATGCAGAGGAAATAAGAGGAGTTAAAGCATTATCGTAAGTACAATTTAAACTATGTATTATTTATAAAATATATACCAACCATATTTCGATGTGTGGTCGTAAGAAAATGATGTTTTTATGCTTGATTCCTAGACATATAGGTACATAACCTCAAACTATTTGAGAATAGAAATTACCAGCATAGAAGTAGGTACTTACATTAAAATGGTCTTCACAAACAAAAGTAGTAGTATTTGTCGAAATATCGTCTTTGTTTCGACGCATAGCTTGCAACCATAATGCCCTTCTCTCAAGTGTATTTTTGCTTGCGCCACTAGGTGAAGTAACAAATATTTTGTCTGGAGTTCCAATAGACGTTGATTTACACACTGGAACAATGCAATACTTGGAATACAAAGTTTTCGGCTTTATCCATTTTTAAAGCTTTCAGAAACAAATTAGGTCACAAGAAATCAGAGCGTGATACACAAGTAGAACGTAAACAAATGACGTCACTCCGTGGGGCAGTTATCTTTATGACGTAAAGCGCGTTTTGGGGGACTTTCAAATTTTATGATTTTTGAAGTCGTTTTAAAAGTGAAGTTTATATTTTATGGAAAGATAGTCATGTAAGGTGTTAGGAGACCTGATAAAGCGTCAATTCCCACCAATACCAAAATGTATGCTGCTATATCTGATACCATCCATTATCGTTGTTTTTGGAACACTGAACATAATTTATTTGATGCCTTTCTTATGCTCAGGCAACCTTTTATTTCGTTTAGAGCATTTTCGACAGATTGTTGGGAATAGTTAAGGCTTGCTTTTCTCTTTCCCATTTTTTATCTAAGAGATCAAATAACATTATCGTCACTATTCACCACCTACGATCGGAATTAAAATAATTTGCTTAAAAACGGTTCCTCAACTCAGACCGCTTTTTGTTGAGAATCGGTAGGTGACAAAAAACATATTTTTGATGAGATTTGGTTTACAATTTTCATTAAATATTCCTAGTATGTCAGAAAGAGTTCCAACTCCAATGTGAAATATCAAGTAATATAATTTTTATGCAGTATTAACAATATGTTTCTGTTCGTTGTTTAAAACACGAAATCAGTATTTTGGACAATTTTCAATATATTTTGAAAATAGTTTCAGTTGGTCGGAGGTTGGTTCTCACTTAAAATATATTTTTTCTACTTCCGTCACTAAAACTGCATCTAAATCACTGGTTTGACATTCGTAAAACTCGGTTAGTTTTGGGAATGTCGCTATTATCGCATTGATAGCAATCCCATCACGATATAACCAACCATCCCGGTTTGTGATTAGAAGGGACAGTATCACTTTTATACCGGTTTCGGCGTATTTGCGACCTATCAGTACAAGGTGAATATCATCTGTTCAGTGGTTAGTTGTAGTTATGTCACTTTTATCGCATTTTTAGCATTCCCTTCATTGGGGTAAGTGTATTGATGTGGTCTCAGCTTTATCTCCAGTACAGAATTATACTTTCAGAGCTTCTGGACGGATGATATCCACAGATATACCATCCAATACCAACCCCGTTCAACGTGTAACTGTAATTCATTGTCTGTCGGGGCACATAGCACGAGTAGTAGATGTTTCTTCCTAGTGAATGGTCTACTATTTGAAAAATTATCTTCAAATTTGTAAGGCGTTACAAAAGTATGATACTATTACCTTGATATCTATTGAATACATAAATGTTCATTTCTGCTGCTGCTACGCGTTGGCTTTGGAGTAGTCTCAACTCAATCCTTGGAAATATTGATCCAAAATTCATTTTCATCTATGTTCAGAGTCAGAATCATACTTTTACCCTCCCTGTATAATAAACCCCAATTTTTTCCCCTATAATTCCCAAACCTTCCATCGTAGCGACCTGTACGTATAATACTTACTTCCTCAGAGAAAGTCGATAATTCTCCCATTCCGGTTACATTAACAGAAAATAATTTGATGGAAAAAGCAAAAAAGGAAGTAGCTTGTGATAAATGTAATGTAAGCGATTCCGGAGTCTCACGGACGAAATATCCTTTTTTGGCCAGAGTTATTTTGTGGCGTAAATTATATATTTTACCACGTTTTTAATACTACTATCAATTTCGAAAGGACATTATCAACAGGAATATCATGGAGTATTCAATATAAATGAAATATAGCACATTCTGAATACTTACCGAAAATGGTTATCGGGAGATGTTACAAAATTAAAGAAAATTCATACACGTACTTGATTTTTCACGTGGATATTATATCCATATTCTGTTGAACAGGAGGGGGGTCGTGAAATTAAATTGATGATAAATCATTGAGAATAATTAGTTTTTGAGATACAGCCGGATGGAGCATGCAGATGAAATATGTAATCATTACAGTCCATTTTTGAAGGGAGAATGTAATACAATTTTTTTGCAAATTATAGTTTTTCCAAAACTTATCAACAGTATCAATTTTTATCAATTTAAAGAGCCGCTGTCGTGGCAGCAGGAGTTCGTCAACTTCTATTGCACCATGGTTCATAGCTCTACAATTTATCAAAAGCTGTAATTTGAAGTCTGTTAATTTCATTTCATATACCAACCTTACGACAAACTTCGGTATATGGGTTATTTTAAGAGATATCAAAAAATGTTATTCACAAAGATAGTAGATGTGCTGCTGAAGGTCCATATTTTGAAATTATATCGAACAATACAGAGTGCTGCATAACTCCGTTACAAACCAAACATAGGATTTTTCAAATGGGAACCCCTGTATATTATACCGAATTCGAATTGGTTACATTTTTTTGAAGCTTTTTATATAAGGTTTTGCCACGTTATACAGAGTCCTTTAAAAGATATGGACACGTTTATGTGAAAATCGTAGGTAAATCACCGCTCTGTAGCTTGTTGTACGTTGGAGAAAAAAAAATGTATTTTGCCAAACAGAGTTTCGTAACATGATGCAATATCTCCGTATCCTATTAAATTTTAATTATATTCTTTCTTGTATACAGGGTGAACGGAAACTCAAATCTGTCATTTTCTTCCTTATTTCAAATGGAACACCCTGTATTTTATAGCAAAAATAGAATCTTCGATTATGTTACTTCAATTTTTGTCAAGCATTTCCTATACCCAAAGTTGATAAAAACACAGTAGTTTTGTAATATTTATTGTAAAATATAACTACTGACCTATTATGTGAAAGCATTGAACGTTGTATGTAACAAAAAATCCTAATTAATAATAAATTTTAATGAACAATTCACTCTAAACAAAACTAGCCACCAAAAGTATAATCCCAACCGTAATATTAAACTAAAGGTTCAAAATGTTCACCGTTAACATCAATGCAATGCTGTAGAATAGTTCAAATGATTGACTAACATTTCTCAGCATATCAACGTTAGCAGATCGAAATGCCGCACTGATTATCTCTTTTATATCATCTCTAATAGCCGGGGATTTCATGAACCTATTCCTTACAAGACCCGAAAAAAATAAATATACTTTTGTTAAATCGGGTGACCGAGCTGGCCAATCAGTTGGGCCCCCTCTTACAGCATTGCATTGATGTTAACGGTGAACACTTTGAACCTTCAGCTTAATATTACGGTTGGGATTATACTTTTGGTAGCTAGTTTCGCTTAGAATGAATGATTCAATGAAATTTATCATTAATTAGGATTTTTTGTTACATACAACGTTTATTGCTTTTACATAATAGGTCAATAATTAATAGTTTACAATAAATATTACCAGATAACTCTGTTTTTATAAACTTTGGGTATAGGATATGCTTGACAAAAATTAAAGTTACATAATCGAAGATTCTATTTTTGCTATAAAATACAGGGTGTTTCATTTGAAAGAAGAAATAAAATGACAGGTTCGAGTTTCCGTTCACACTGTATATAAGAAAGAATATAATTGAAATTTAATAGGATACGGAGATATTACATCATGCTACGAAACTCTGTTTAGCAAGATACATTTTTTTCTTCAATGTACAACAAGCTACAGAGCGTTGATTTACCTACGATTTTCACATAAACATGTCTATATCTTTTGAAGGACTCTGTTGAACGTGGCAAAACCTCATATCAAAAGCTTCAAAAAAATGTAACCAATCCGAATTCGGTATAATATACAGGGGTTCCCGTTTGAAAAATCATATGTTTGGTTTGTAATGGAGTTATGCAGCACTCTGTATGGTTCGATATAATTTCAAAATATGGACCTCCAGCACATCTACTATTTTTGTTAATAACATTTTTTGATATATCTTAACATTAAACCATTAAACATATAACCATTAAACCGAAGTTTGTCGTAAGATTGGTACACCTTGTATATACGAATGAAACTGAATACAGAATATTGTGAATGGAAACTTATGGATGAACTTAGTATCAAAACTATTTCATACAGTGTCATTCCTAAAGTAGGTACGACAAAAAGTAGTTAGTTAGATATTTGTGAATTTGTGCATCCTCTAAATCCAAACTTGCTCTGATAAAACATAGTAGAACACACGAGGAGCCTTCAATAATTTGGAAGATACATCTGGATTTGAAGTCATGACCACCTGAGCGAAGTTAATTTCCACAACTCATTCTCTCAACCCAAATGAACTAGAAACTATTTTTTTCAACTTAGTAATTTGTTAACCATTAAAATAAAAGATTTTCTCAAAAATTCCGAAGTATTACATGATTGGAAGTATTTTTTGGGCGTTTACATTTTTCGCCAATAAAAAATGAATTCTGTTACAGCTGTGGCATCTGGTTTGCTTACATTGGTACTCAACCAAATGATCTAACCCAGCATATCCTAATTATTCGGTAGTTTTGAGAAACTTTTTAATACGTCTTTAGAATATTTTTTGCTATACTTCCTCTGAACGCCAACTGATCAATTTTTTAGTTGCTTCTTCAATTAGGTCACCCCATGGCTACAATTAAGTTCATGCGACTGAGCAGTATTCGAAATACTTTTCTGTCACCTGAAGTGGATGACATAGCCAGCGTCCCACTAAATGATATAAAAGCTAAATTACATGCCGACTCAAGCAATAATACCGAAGGTAATAGCTCCATGTATATATTTGATAAACCTTCACGCGACATACCAAATCTTAGATTAGGAAAATGGTAAAATATTCACTGTTTGTTGATTACTTTGGTCATTTAGATACTATTTGAGATTATATGAATGTTTATGTTTGGTTTATATTATGGATATTGAGTGCTTGATTCGTCATGCGCAAACCTCCTACAGGGGTGCCTAAGTCTCCCTACCATGGAGAGTTTTGGGCACAATTGACATTTTTCTGAAATCCGTTTGTTATTTTGGGACGTTTATAACTTGTGGACAGTTTATTGTGAAATTTCTAAATAAATGTAGCATAGACCAAACCTTGGCAATAAATGTTGATTATATTGAACATGTGATTTTGGAACTTTAGTTCTTTACGCCAGGTTATGTTTGAGCGATCAGGGGTCGCGACGCAAAAGATCTGACCGTTACGCGTTACGTTACGCTGCGTTATGTTACATTGCTTCGTTATGTGCCTTGCTTTTGCGTGCTTGTGCCTCCTTAGTCTCTCTCTCGTTTACGAAGCAGCGATTCATAATAATAAATATAATAATAAATATGCTCATGGCCGGATTCTAACCCGGGCCACCCGCGTGCAATGCGAGCATTCTAACCACTGAACCACCGATGCTATATTGAAATTCTATGCAAAGCTGGTATTCGCAATGCTAGTGATCTACTTGAATTTCGGATAAATTTTTACTATTATTTCCATAATTTTTTTGCGCGATTAAGGGGTCTAGCTACTTTTCGAAATACAGGGTGTTGAAATTTTGAAAACTTGAATGTTTTAATTCGATAACTTTAAAATGGATGGATAAATTGATTTGACATTTGGCAGGTAGTTTTTAAATGTAAAAGGGCATATTTTGAAAGAAATTGTAGTTTGTGCAACTAGTGTGGATATGATGGCCATATCGCACGAGGACGAAGATGAAGCACGACGCCGTAGGCGGAGTGCTCAATCGTTCAAGTGCGATATGGACAATCCACACGAGTTGAGCAGCATATTTTTTCTACGACCCACTTAGGAAAAAATCTAGAAAATAAAAATTTCTATAAACTGTAATATAACTTCAAATTAAAAATTTAACAATTTAATTTTATGTTTCCACTAATTTTGTGGTAAACGAATGTCCAATTTGTATAATGCTACGGTTTCCTTTTTTAAATATACGATGCTGTTATAAGTAGATGTTGCCAGTCGGACTCCCTCATGGAGGGTACCGTACCATTATCTATTCTATAATAATGAATATTCTGCTAAATATTTCAAACGTCTACCTGTTGTCGTTATTAATATCAAGCAGAATGATTATTTAAAAATAAAATTAACAATAAAAAAAATTCCTCGCGGGGATTCGTACCCGGGTCTACCGCGTGAGAGTCTGGTGTGCTTACTACTCAACCACCAAAGAATATGCAAATTGTTTATCTATAACGTCAGATGTATTACATAACTTTTGCTTAAAAGGAACTAAAGTTCCTACCGTGTGTCCCACGACACGTTCTACCTTTTTTTTATTACTTATCATGTGAAATAGTGCCCATCCTTCCTATCTTTCCTACTTGTTTCAAAATCAAATTTTTGAAGCAACTCCAACAAAGAGTAGAGTTTATAATATAGAAAATTCAGTGAAAAATTGCAGACAAAAGTTGATTTCAAGAATATGGTGCAATAAAAGCTGACGAGCCCCTGGTACCACTCCATTGGCTTCTCATACATTTACGAAATTAATGCTTTTTGTGTGTTTTGAAAGGACTGTAGCCTACAAAATATGTTGAATTCGTACTTCTATCTCCCAAAAAGATATTCAACAAAGTGGGTATTTCATCTCCACTTTTTATCAGCATCACGAACTGGAAAGGCTAGAGGAAAATTGTTTCTGGAAACCTAAATTTCCTCCTCTAATTTCTGGTACTTATTTACAAGACACCCTTTATACCACGAACCATTTTTTCAGTCAAAGCTGATAGAAACTCAACTTGGTAATTTATAGTTTGCCAAAGTTTACCCAAAATGTACACACACAACCTTGATGAGCCCGTCCCACCCAGGATGTTCCTCTCTAAGCGAGGTACATCTCCGGGGAGGCCTTCCACCACTTCACCCCATCTTATCCGATGTGTCTCATCATCATAGTTCGCGTTTCGGCGTACAGCTCGTCCCTAGCTAAAAGGGTTAGCAGCTGGGGGCGAGCCGTCTTCTCTTTGGCCGTGAAACCTCGATGGTTTTTTCTTCGGCGGTCTTCCGTTGTGTGTGTGTGTCTTCCGTTGTGTGTGTTTGCGCTGCCTCTACAAAGCGCGTCCTCAGCCGGCAAATTCGGCTGGAAACACCCTTATAGAGTGTGTCTTCTTTTCTTACGATCTCTTACAAGCGACTTTAAGCCATTAGCTGAGCTAATAGCTTTGTCACCTGTTCGAGGATCTGTTGTTTTGTTGTTGTCGTCGTTGTTTTCTTGTTAGGTGCGGCTTGGGCGTAGCTGACTCCTGTCTTCTTCACTGCTGTTGCTGTTGTCCTTGTCTTCTGTACAAAATATTATTTTCCAGTTTTTTGTTCAAGCTGGAGAAATTTGTTATATTATTTGAGATACCGTAAATCTCAGACCGCACTAATCGAAATAACTTTACAAAAACACCACGCTGTAATTTTAATATGATTTCGTCTTTCGATTGTACCTACGTGATTTTGTCCAGGGCAGTAATTGATATTCTAAAGAGAAAAATATCATTCAATCGCGGTTTGCATTTCTGTTTTGATTAATTGCTATCATCAGCACGGTTGATATCGACCGCATGATAAATTGAACAGATTGAAATTAAAGTGTTTGATGACCTCAGCTTGAAACGAATACCAAAATAACAATATCTCTTTCACTTTTTAGTATTAATTACCAGCTTTGGGGAATAAAAAAAAGGAGACGCACTTTGCAGGATCTTTTCCTGTTGTTCTCGAGTTATAAACACTTTTGGTCGTGAAGATTTCCGAAGATTTTCACTACACTCACTTTTAAAATACAAACCCTTTCGCTAGCGCGTTTTTGAAATTTTTCAATCGATTATTCCAGAACACAGGACTCTAACAGTGATAGGAAATATTATGGTAATTTCTTATAAACTTAGATGGTGATCTTTTAATATCAGTAATTTTGAAAAGTGACATGATTACGATATTTAATATTTTGTTTTAGTACATAATTTTTTGTTGTATTATCAAATTTTCCTATCAACCTGATGTAATTTTCTCAAATTCAAATATTATTTTTCATACTTTCTATTTTTCTAAACATGTTTTCCTACAAACAAGCAACAAGCAATTATGTATCGTGATATCTTTTATTTGGACGGTATCAATACTTATGTCGTCGAAAAGTATTATTATCATATCGTTCCTTTGCAAGTGTCATCAATAAATATCCAAGTCACCAGATCATATTAGTGCAATAAATACCAAATATTACAATACCGTTAACCGTTCCTCCTTTTTGTTAAAAACAGTACAAAATCTCTTTTTAATTCTACTGTTATTAACAAAGTTCGATTTTGTTACCGAATTTTCGCAAATAGCACATGGCGCAGTCAGTAAACTGTCTCTGAATTAAATTAAAATGATGATTAAATATGATTCCATCGATTGTCAATAGCAACAAATTCAGGTGCACAGAAAGGAATTTAAATAGTCACCTCACTTCGTTAAAAGAGCCGGAAAACGAAAAAAATATACCTACCTTATATTTTCCTTCCCGCATTCCACACTTAACAACCCCACAAAACAATGGCATTCTAGATAATTTCAAGAACTTATTACTAATTGAACTCCAAGTATCATCCGAATAGAATGTCACATCATTTCTCTAGCACCATATGGCCGATCTGTCAATTGCGTCATTCTGGTATGGTCTATAGTAGTTTGGTCTTTCAAGAATGCTTTACTGAAATTTTATCACAAAATTCACAGTTTTGTGGTGTCTTTTCACGCAAAGTTACGTCACGCGGGAACCAGAAATTTACACCCAACTCTCACCGGTCTTGCAATTCATTGCGTTTTCATGCAATACACGGAGTTGTTGGCTTTAATTTCAATTTTACTTGAGTTGATTCGTTTATTTGAAATTTTATTACCCACTAATTCACTTTTATTGATGTTATTTAATACTGTTTTATAATATAAGGCTATTTTTGTTTTGTATATACGATTAAGGGATATTAATAGAAAAATCAGTTTCCAAAACTGCCTGAAAAAACTGGACAAGAATATGTCAAAATTCACAAGTTTCAAAAAATGATTGTGAATATAAGCTTTTTCTACTTCTTTACTATAAGTTATTGATTAAATGCCAATTTTCAGTTTTATAATGATACTCATTATAACACTGGTTTTCATTATGAAACTGGAAAATTGACCAATAGAAATCTAGATTTAAAAATACCAAGTAGGCAGACCCAATATTTTTTGTGGAATATTTCGACAGTTTCTAAGAGATTCGTGTGGTTTATGACAGTTTGAGTCTGTTGCGTTAGTTTTCAAAAGAAATGTCGAAAACCAGACCAAAAATATTTAATGACCAAGGTGATAACCTACATATTTGAACTTATTAATTTTTGTTTACAATAATTTATCACTAATTTTGTATAGTAGTAACACCTATATACGTGTTATGTTAGCAAAGGCGCCGCATAACGTTGTTTTCGATGATGAAACAGCAAAGCATATAACTTGTGCCTGCCCCGCCGCGGCTCGAATCAGGTATCTGATGTTTGGCAGGGTCTCTCTCTCGCCCTCGTTTAACGATAAATTTGGACACTATCATTGAAATATTTTAAATATCTGCCGGACGGCGAGTAGCCAGTCCGTTTTCCTTACCAACATGTGATTCTCGTCAAGAACCTGTAGCACCGATCACCGCTGGAAGACAAATTTTCACATTTAATGTGCGACGGATAATCTCCGTTGGTGAGGATCAGTATACACTGATATTGGTCAAATATTTCAATTCTTCTCTCCTATAGAGATAGAAATTAAGATAGAAAGATTAGGATTGAAATTAATATGTGAATTCTTTCTCGAAGCGGAGCATGTGAATAGGAAAGGGATATACAACGTATGTCGATTGCTCATCCAATTTAATAGTAAGTAGTTAGAATAAGCTTTCTTTCTCCTGTGAACCATGAACCAATAAGGTCCATTTTTAATTACTAGTGAGAGGTTTACCTCAAACTCTTTTTTTCTGAAGTGTATACAATGTGAATGGTAAGTTGCATTTATGTATATGCTTTTCATTTCTGATTTTTGCTTTTATATTTTTCCCTCCTAGTGATAAGCGCCAGATACACACATACAGCGATATTGTTTTTTTTAACCTTGGTCTTTCTCTTTTTCTAGTGTTTCTTATACATGTTGAGGTTCACATGTATATAGTTGAAGTCTTTAAAATATGTATATTCAGTTAATTAATCAATTCAATCTAATTACCAACCTAGAATATTATATTTCAGGATTACATTTTTCATTACATTTTTTTTATCGCCTTCTGTGATTGAAATGAGTAGTAAAATAAAATTGAGTTTTCATGTTATTAGATATTGTTTCTTTGATTTCTTTGATAAATGGAAATAAATAGGATTTCCTTGATAATATCATATCACATTTCTTTATTGCTTCTTTTGTTTTTTTTAATAGTAAAATACAGGATATTTTTTTATGAACCACGTTCTTAAATGAATTTCTTAAACAATTGTAAACCGAATAACTGTAGATATCCTGAATTTTACATAAAAAAAAGAATGTAACTATTGCTGATACAATGTATCTTTCTTAGCACTTAGTACCTGCGACACCTGCCACTTAGTACCTGCCAATATTCCGGACGAAGTAGTTTCTATGGGGTAGAGACATCTCACACACCTAGGACCTGTCCGAAGAAATTAAGGAAAGCAAACAAAGTAAAACAACGTGCTTCAACAAACAATAACTACTTTTTTTTTCACTGTTATATTAGTTTGAAGTCATTATACAACTTGTAAATTTAACAACGTTGTTCATATTCCTTCCCTCCCAACATTTCCAGGTTTGTTGATAGAGAGTTGTGAGGTGAAAAACAAGTCGACTAATATTATTCAGGGTGGCGCCCACTTACCTTTCTTGATTAACCTTAATAACATTTCTTAACTTGATTTATTAAGTTATTAAATTCATTTGGTTTCTTAACTTCATCTATTGTCTCATTAACTTCAATATAACTCCAATAACTTTAAAGTGGGATTACCTTCGAACCGGTAAGACTACTCCCTGAACTGATATTAGTTTTGTCTCCGAATTCACACCTGAGGTGCTCTCCACATTGGGTCACCGTTGCAATTTATCTTGCCTTATTATTTCAAATAAATAAGAGGTAACACTCGGACCTGAAATATCATTCACCAAATAAATAATCGGCTTTGTTAAGAAGCTGAATTTGTTTGGTGAAATCTGAATAGGTGTGAGCCACAATGGACTCTTGCGAGTCGCAGTGGAGTGCCTTATAGACCCACTCACCACAAACCTAACCTAACCTAATCTAACCTAACCTAACCTAACCTAACCTAACCTGAGGGTTATTAATACACTCGCATAAACTATACGAAGCTCGCCATTGACTCGTTTCGTATCCCAGTGACAGAGAAGTATTGTATAATAAATAAAATATAATGGTGGAAATATGTAATATAAAATATTTGTAATATTGTAGTGTGTTTCAATTTTGCCCACCCATAAATATTTCTGTTTCAAATCTTTTTAAAATGTGGAAAATATATATAACCTACATATTTTCATACGTTTTGTACATTGTTAACTCCCAGCAACATTGTACTTACCAAAAAAAGATTGTAAATAATAATAGTAATATTTCATATCATATCTGAAAAACTATGTCCCATTTGAATAATTATTCATAAAGTCGAAATATGCATGAAACTTGAATACAAACAGAGTATCTCCCATATATTTAGCATTGTACATTACCGATTGAGATTCCCACATGACGTCACACGCTGACGGCTACATGCGAAAGAACATAACATACCGTGGTAACTGTTAACTGTTTCGTGTACCTATTATTCAGTAAAATTCAGATTTTTTCTCTTTCAATTGAGACCTTGCTTTGAGCTTATGTTAACTGTAGTCCCTGTAGTCAGTAAGCTTCACATAAATTTTCATACTTATCCTTTTGCTATATTATTCCAACTAATCTATTTGAATTCATGAAGCCTTCCATGGCACAGCTACCTCCCTGTGCTTAGAGTAGCATTGTCAATATCAATATAGTTTAGCATGTTTAAATCTTACAAATATATCAGCTTCCTACTTGCACCTGCTAATCCTTCAAAATTGTAGTGGTGTAGAATGGAAAATTCCAATATCCATCATATTCTCACTGTCTTCAAACCGCCTGTGTACAAGGTTTAATTGCCTCAGTCCCACCAGTTCTCTTTTGGAGCTACCTTTTCCAATATTCCAACCCAGAAGCTGGTCTGCTAGATATACAGTTTGTTCTCCTGTATAATATAGTTTCATGATGACCTTAATGAATATGAGATCTGATTTAACTGCTTTTCCGCTCAAGCTATTTCACAGTTTCCACAAAACCTTCAATCAACTGCGTTTCAAAGATTGCCGCTATAGCCTGTATTAATGGAAACATCAGGTATATCGGACCAGAAGTTGAAATATTCACCGACATCCATGCTCTGCTTGAAGCTATCAGTAACCCAACAACTAAATCCAGACTGTTAAAAAATTGTAAGGAGTCCCTTAGCAGGCTGGCAAAAGACGGCAAAGTGTCTCTTACATGGGTGCAGGCATATGGTAGACCAGTTAGCCAAAGAAGGTTCTGAAGGAGACTTCATAGGTCCGAAATCGTTTTGTGGAATCATAAAAGATTGCATAAAAGGAAAAATCGGTAACTGGCTAGATGTGGAACACCAACTCGAATGGAGGTCGACACAAGGACACCTCCATACAAAGATTCTGCTGATCAAGGTAAACAAGGAATTCCCAACCAGGCGTGGTAACATTTGGACAAAATGGGGAAAGTTAGTGAACCTGTATGCACGAAATGGTAACTCTATGATGAAACACCCACTCACCTTCTTTGCTCCTGTGAGATCTTACAAGGTTTCAGTCGGAAGCACTTTGGAGAGTAAATAAAACAACCATTACAAATACTGAAAATCCCACCAGTCAAAATATTGTGATTAACAATAAACAAAGAAGGCGCTATGTTAAAAAACGGGATTTCGAGAAAACCCGTTCTAAAGCATTGGAACCTTTATATTCTTGTTCGTTAGGGCGAGTGATATTCCAAATGATATACAAATGTAGCTTCCATGTTTATGATTAATGTTTATTTAGTAAATTGAATCAGAGTAAATAAATTCTACAAAAAGGAGAACAAGACACCTAATTATCTGCAACCTTTCCACTTTGGCCACATTTCCAAAGCACTTGTAACGTTTGCAACCACAATCTTTGCCAATAACATGGCTTCTCAAGTTGATTTTTTTTATAACATCACTTAATTTTCCATACCGTTTCCTTTTTTTAGTTGAAAAATTCAAGGTTGGCACTACTACATCACTATTTTCAGATTCCGACATAATTATTATTTTTACATCAAGCACCACGTGTTGAAATAAACAAACTAAGCCATAATTTACTACGAAATTCAAATAAATAACTAAAACGCAAAAGGTAGTTTGACTAAGCGCCTTCTTACCCAGCACCACACTGACATGGCGCCTTTTTAGGCTGTTCGTAAATATTAAAAAATGAAATTACTTCCGACTGAGCGCATTCATAGCCTGAACGATAGAATGGGGTGAAACTTTTGAAATTTTTCTAATTTAAGTAATGCTGTTGAAGACAAGTCATTGCTTCTTGATTAATACCTATAATATCTACATTTTTTCCATTTTGATTGTTATTGAGTGAAATCCTTCAGCACAACATGAAAAACGCATTACTGAAAAATTGGTTTCAATGAACTGATATCGCTACAATCCGATATTTCTCGTTAATTATATGGCAGCTTAATATGATTTATATTTTGTTTGACAGTGATCGATTCACGAAAATATTCCTTTTTCCATTTATATACACACCTTCAACGTTAACTGATACGAATCTTCCAGCTGTCTCTTCCAAAACCCTCATTGACAAATACCTGAGTTATAGAAATCCATTTGTGCTAGATTTAACGGCAAACCCAAGAAATGCTCGTCTACCCGCGACATGAATATTTATTTGTAACAATCTGTTTCCGCCTAATACAAACTAATTTTGAAATGTTATTATGTAGAAACCATTTAACCTCAAGGAGTGAATTTAAATTATTGCCGCGTCTACCATATTTCATGCGAGGATTATTGCTTTTGAATTTGAAAGCATAAAACAATGGAAAATGAAAAGCGTTTTAGTCCACAACCAACGCCTTCGGATAAACCCGAACGTGAAGTTATTTATGTTACTGAGGATTTAGGATAAAAGTTCATAGAATTATTCATCGCTTGACGGTCTACGCAAATACCACTATCATTTTGGTCATTGGAAAAAAAAACAACCTACCGAACCGAACATCTACTAAGACTCACAAAATATATTGTGACTACTTTTTCTGCTCAGGAAGAAAGTCTCAAACAGTGGCGGCACAGGATCTAAGCTTAATGTGGGCAAGGAACATTTCGCGAGGCCCTCTGATGGTGTAAGAGCATGGGAATATTATATGAAAAAATCACTCGAAATAAAACAGTTCTTCAATCATTCAGAAACATTTCGAGCGTTAAAGAGTGGGATATCTTTGGAGTGAGAAATAATTCTTATTGTTCTATTCATTATAGCAAAAACCTTGTGGCGTGTACTCTTGGATTTTCCATAGTTTTTCAAAGCTTCTACCGCTAGGTCTTGGTCTCAAAGTGGCAAGTGGCACTTTTAATCTTCATTCTAAATAGATGGTTCACTGAATACAATACTAAAAGATATCTCGGAGCTGGGTACATACCTTCATTAGGACGCTATTCTGCAATATTCGTTTGATAAAGATAGGTCTTGTTAAAGATGTATATATGTGACCAAGGGTGACTAAGATCTGTTGGTGCTCCCTCCCCTCTACTCCAGAATATCCGCATGCTTCAGTTTAGGTCATATTTCACATTTCTCAGCAATCCGCAAGGGGTGGATAGAGGTCGCTTTTTGATGTGTAACATCTTTTCGCTTGGTTCAATGGAATATATGGCAATGATTTTGTGAAATGGGACGGAATGACCGCCAGTGGTAGTTAATTCGGCCGTCAGATGTGAGCAACGAATTTACCGAGAAGTCGGTTAGGTTAACGGTGTATGCAGCAATTGTTGTTATATGAATCAATTCATATGCGTAAACTATCACAATAATTGTATTCACTGTTGTTAATAAGTGTTCAAAAAAATGCAGATAATCAATAAAAAATTGCAAATGAATAATAATGGATAATTACTAATTATATCATTAGATTATTTCGTTTGACAATAAATTTTCAAAAATATTATTCAACAGATGAGATTATCAACACTATTATGCTGGAGGGCTTAAATACTATTATTGATAAACTAGCATAAAGATATAATAAATTCAAGTATAGAAAAAAGTGAAATTTCCTGTCTTGTAGAAAACATCACTTGATGCACCTATTCAAAAGTTAACAAATACAAAAAATTTAGAACAACTAATATGTTGTCTCTTTCTGAAAAAGTTATAAAATTATACATAAGAGAGCTACTTCTAGAACATATTAACAATAATAATATTTTAATAATTGAGAATCATTCTGGTTTTAAAGAAAAACATTGTTGTGACTTTGCACGAAAACTGGTAGTTTCAAAGTGGAATTGATCTATAGATTCAAAAAAAGTTATTTTAGTTTAAATCACTTACCGACGTGTAAGACTTAGGGCGAGTTGTACAAAACACCTAAACTCGGTTTAATGATGACTGATGTTTATACTGACGTAATTGTTGATCATAAATACATCAATCAGCCACAGTCTAAACATCAGTTATCATTAAACCAAGTTCAAGTGTTTTGTTCAACTCGCCCTTAGAAATCAGTGAACACAACCTACCGTCCTGCAAGCGATGCTGTAAATGGACAAAAAAGATCGATCGCGCAAAAAGATTATAATGTTACACATTCATTCACTTCACGATAAGCCACTGAAAGCAATAAAATATCCTAAATTGTTATTATTGACGTGAAGATAATCAAAGTATCTACCAAATGAGGGACATCCCGTGGGAATTAATGTAAAAAAAACTAATGGAGGTCAGTCATTGAAAAACTTCTAAGTAACGAAGTTCGGTCACCTTAAAAGAAGAACCTAAAAAAATGTCTATTAAGTTATCTATAAACATTTGTCGTCATCGACTGTTAAAAGAGAACAGCCAAAAAATTGGAATGATCTTATCAAAGAGATTAACTTTTGTCAAAAGAGGTTTTTATTGCGATATCCTACTTCTCTTGTTCTTGGAAGACTTCGAAGTAATTTAGTTTAAGTGCTTAAGAGCCGAAGAGCAAACGAGATTATTGGAATTATACTTCGCTTTTTACAGTCTTAAAAATGATTCGACAGGAAGGACATTCGTCGAGAAAAAATTTATATCATCTGATTGGTGTAACACTGTTTTTATGTAATCAAATTGAACATTTTTTCAAAAAAGCACGTTTGCCGACTTTTTTATATTATGAAAAGTGCACAGCGTAACAATTGAAGTGGATAATATAGGAATTTATGAATTTTCTTTGTAAATATTTGAAAGAAATATCGATATTCACGTAGGATAAAAGTTTATCCACAGAATATCAGGAGCAACCAAAAAAAAAATATTCAGCAACGGTAAATGGGTGTTTAAGAAAATAGGTATGCCAAATTAAGTGAAATTAAACCATGCAAAACTTCATTATGCTATCCACAAGTGCTGTTTGTGAAAATTTATACTGTATAGGACCACATCGAGCTCCTCTTGATGCTGTTACTCGATGTGGGAGACTATATATTAAAATATTAATGAACTGCTGTGAAATGCCTACCCAGATGGCTCACAATGCGTTAGCTAATTGGTGTAATATTTGTGGAGGTTCGATTCAATAACCTGGATATATCAGCCTAAGCATGCCCGATGTAATTTATTCCTGGTGAGCAGGGTAGCCACTCCATCCTAGAATATCCATGATGATCTACCCAGTCGTTTCCAAGTCTTTCTCAATGAAGACGACGCATTTTGTGTTAACTCAATTCAAACAGACTATATGGCCACTAAACTTCTCCCCAGTCCCAAATATGAGGTAAAAATACCTCACAGAAAGAACTGGCAAGACCTATGCATACTGAAGTTTCCCCTAGGAGAGATCTGCTACACAGATGGGTCATAGACTGGGGAAGGGACAGGAGCAGGGGTGTATAGTAAAATGAGAAACCCAAGATGCTCCATCTCACAAGCTTATGAACTCGCGAGAAGAGGTTCAGCAACAGCATATGTTGGACCAGAACCAGCTCTTGGGACCACAAAGAAGATAGTCCGAGGGCAAATACAAAAATGGGTACAAGGCCAATATAGACATCAGTGAAGGAACACTCCAAAGCAGGTACACAATAAAACCTTCATAGGTAAAACGGGCCGAAAAACTACTGAATATCAGTAGGAATAAGCTAAGAATTATTACAGGTTAGCTAACGGGTCATACCCCAGTAAAAGATCACCTGCATAAAATAGGGTTATATAACGGGGACCTCAGCTGCAGACTTTGTGGCATGGAGACCGAGACCGTAACCCATATCTTATCTGACTGAGAGGCACTGGACTCGAGGAGGCAAACAATCTTCGGAGAAGCCAATGTGCCACCTGAAGTATATGGCACACATCCAATGGACCTATATCATCTACTCGAAGGTACGGGGATAACTGGATGGGTGGACTAAATGTGGGAGTAGAGTACCTACGATAAGCCAATAGGCTGCAGTGCATCAGAACGGCTTCCAAAACATACAAAAAACCTAGTTGTTCCTAAGTCTTTCTTAATGAGAGTCAAGAAAACATATTTGTATTCTGTGTAAATATTAATTTATTAAATCGCAGAGCGCTTTCGGCTATTAAGCCATCTTCAGTGCTTACCTGCAAGTAAGTAAAAAAGTTGGAAAATATAAAAGAAGTAGATAAAGAATTACTTACTCGTCAGGTAATTTGTACAAGAAACTTTGACAACACATTAACGTCATAATTAAAATAACATTGAAATTAAAATTAAAATGATCCCCTGTTTAGGGTTTGTTGAATCTAGATATTAAACATTATAAAATTTTGTTAAAATTATTTTAGACAACACGTGTTCGTCTAACGGATGTTGAAGTGACACTCCTTCAATTTTAAAAATTAGCACATGACAAATGACAGTGAACATAGAACTCAATCATTCTAACAGGAGTTTAAAATTGACATTGTAGAAATCTTCTTGAAATGTCCCAAAACAGATATGTAAACTTCCCAAATGAAAATTTAAAAAAATAATTTGATATTAAGGTCTAATGAGAACCTATCAAGTTATAAAATACTGAAAAAGATTAAGGGTCTAATGAGAACCCATTACTAAATCTAATTCAAAATAGAAAATTCACATATATGTCAAGAAAGATCCAAAAATAAACAAATTAATTTAAACAATTAAAATATTAATGCAAATAATAATGAAATAAATTATCTGAGAATGATTCCAAACAACATAATTAAATAAATATTGTAGTCTAGTAGTCACCAATAACAAAAAACATCTAATAAGGGAAAATAAATTTGATTAAAGTCTAATGAGAACTCAATATTCAAATCTAATTCCAAAAACGAATAAGATTAAGGGTCTAATGAGAACCCCTTTCCAAATCAAATTCAAACTAGATAATCAATTAATAGTCAAAGGAAACTCTAAATACAATAACCATTCGAACAATGAAGTATGTAAAAACAAATTATAGAAGTTATTAAAAACTATTCAAGTACACAGAAAAAATAGTCAAATATATACCAAGTAATATCTCAAAAACCAATGTGAGTGATCTTCAATTAGAAAGATCTGATTTAGAGTCTAATGAGAACCCATAATTCAAATCTACTACTAATAAGAAAAAGATTAAGGGTTTAATGAGAACCCATTAGTAAATCTAATTCTAAAAACAACTACAACAAAAGTTAAGAAAAATTTTAAAATAAACAAATGGAACGTATGGTATCAGCTTGATGATGTTATGGATAAATATGAATATCATCATAGAGAGAGGATTAGTATGTAACAAACAAATTACAGAATCTATTGAAAAAATTTTTATATATATTTAAATCTAATGGTCAAATTATACTTTGAAAAATATCCCAAAAACCAATGTGAGTTATTTTCAAAGAGAAAGATCTGATTTAGAGTCTAATGAGGACCCATTACTCAGATCAACTCCTAGCCAGAAAAAGATTAAGGGTTTAATGAGAACCCATTCCTAAATCTAATTCAAAACAACTATAACAAGAGTCCAGAAATATTTAAAATAACTATTAATCTTTTAAACATCTATGTAATGGAATATAAGATCTATTTAATTGTACTTGTTTATTCAAACAAAAACTATTGTCTTGTAATTCTTCACTAATTTGTAAATCCTCAAGAAAATCTAACCTATTAAAATGTTTTGAACAAACTTCTTTTAAAATTGTTGAATTACGATTAGGACTAAAAGTATGCTTATTGAATTTTAAGTGATGACCAAAAGCTTAATTCTCATATTTACTCAAATGTTCACCTATTCGAACTTTTAAAGGTCTACAAGTTCTACTGAGGACGAGGTATTTTGTGTTAACTAAATTCGATAGCTGAATTTAATAATAAGTGTTGAAAATTAGCACCATCTACTTCTGAACATTTGAGCATGTATGAATCCTTATCATTTGTTAGATTTTGTTATTCTGGAAATAAGAGTCTTAGAGAATTTAAAGCAAGTAATACTCTTTGCATCAAATTTTCCTTTGTCGTGACAGGTTTGGAAAATAACTGACTTTCTATGTAACCCCAAATACCAAAATCTTAAGGAGTTAAGTCAGGAGAGCAAGCTGGCCAACCAATTATACCCTGATTGGCAATATATCTATCATCAAACTGCGAGATGCTACGAAACAGGTTCAGTTATAAGGAGGTGCTCCATCTTGCTGAGGCCGTCTCTCCATTTCTTAAAGTATGTAACGCTATATTCGTATGGCTTTTCATATTTCACTATTCAAATTACTATCATAAAATTTTAATGCTAAAATTTTATCGTGTTTCATTGCGCAAAAATAATAGATAAAACTCCAACTATCTCGGAATAACATTCTCCACTAACGTGAGGATTTTTATTATATTGAAAATTGGAATTGTCGATTAGAATAATCCATTTTTGCTTTATCACAACATATAACTTTTCCATATTTTAAGTTTTTATCCTCTTGTGAGCTCGTTTAAAAGCATTCACAGACTTCTATCCTTCGAGGTAGATCACCTAATTGTGAACGTTGCACCAAATGGTTTTCATAATATGTGTTTTTTTGAATGCGATCAATTTTGTTCTCGTCGAAAAAGTGAAATCCATCCCACAATCTCAAATAACCTTGAACATCAATTTCGCTCATGTCACTGTCCACTAGTGGTATCTCTTTATCAATTTTTGTCTTAAATTGACCGAACAGACGGCAGACTCTGAGCAATCTTTTTACAATATTACCAGTTGCATTCAGTCGATTTGGATGTCTGCAAAAACACGGCAAGTCTGTTCAACAATTCTATTACACTCGCCGTAAATAGTGACTATTAGATTTAGAAAATCATCATCAGTGAATCCTGAATTTGCTATTATCTACTTTGCAATACAAATTGGTGAAGAAAATTGTCAAATAACTTGAACCATTAATGATCTACCACCCTCAGCTGATGTTGAAATAATCAAGAGTTGCAAACAAATGATTCAATAAAAACTCAAAGTCCAAACCACAATATTTTATTATAGTCCACCAAAGGACAATTAAGCTGCTACTAGTTTCGGTACATCAATTACCATCATCAGGCTACAATAGAAAGAAATGGTACCCTTAATAAAAAGATCTTATGAAAATTATGTTAAATGTTTTTTTAACAGAGCTATAGATATAAAATTTTTCATTTTCAATATTTTGTAATATAAACGGATGGTCATATAATTGAGAATACAACTTGAGAATGTTACGATTATTGAAAAATTTGAATATCTTTATAGCTGAGTACACATGACTAGAGAGTCAAGAAAACATTGTTGTATTCTGTGTAAAAATTTAAATTTTTCCAAAATTGCAAAGCGCTTTCGGCTATCAAGCCATCTTCAGTGCGATACTCGTCAGGTATATGATACAAGAAACCTAATTAAAGGTCGACAACACATTAACGTCACAAAAATAAAATTTCTTAAAATTACATTAGTTTAAAATAATCCCCTGATTGGGGTGAACTGTCTTTAAATTTTGAATATTTTTAGTTTAAACTTCAATATCTTCAACTACTACACGAACACGGAACACGAACGGAAATTGAAGTGACACTACTTTAATTTGAAATTAACAAGTCAAAGATGACAATCTAAGTGAACACAGAACTCAAGTTATCCAACATGAGTATAAAAATAACATTGTAATAATTTTGTGTAAATGTAAATATTAAAGAACCCATTTGAATTTGCAAAAATTGTTGTAAATAAAGTAATTCGGTAATGTCCCAAAACAAATATGTAAATTTCCTAAATAAAATTGTAAATAAATAAATTTGATATTAAGGTCTAATGAGAACCCATTACTAAATCCAATTCAAAATGGAAAATTCACACATAGGTCAAGAGAGATTCCAAAAACACATAAATTAATTTAAAAATTATAAAATATTTTTGTAAATCAATGAAAGTTATTATCTGAGAATAATTCCAAATAGCAAATTTTAATGAATACCATCCTTTTCAAATCACCCCCATCAACATAAAATGGCAGCTTTTTATTGTCACATTCATAGACTTCCTAATGTCCCACTTTCACACTTAAACTATAATAATGAGTTGAATATTATTAAACAGATTGCTTGTAATAATGGTTATGATCCTAATATCATTAATAGGTTAATCCAGATAATTAAAAACAGAAGAGAACAAAAATTGACTTATCCTCCTGAAGAGAAATCTTTAAGATATTCAGCTTCATCTTTTCTAGATGAAAACATCTCTTAAAAAGTTTCAAAATTGTTTAATAATAAATTAATAGATACAAGAATTTCTTCTAAGGGCACTAATAGTTTGAGTAAACATTTGGTTAATTCAAAAGATAAAATTAATAAATTATCAAAAAGTGGTATTTACAAACTTGAATGCAATGATTGTGAATGCTTTATATATAGGTAGAGCTACTTTAAAAGTTCGAATGGGTAAACATTTGAGTAGATGTGAGAATTCAGCTTTTGGTCATCATTTCAAGTTTAATAAGCATAATTTCAGTCCTAATCCTAATTCACTAATTTTAAAAGAAGTAAATTCTAAAAATTTTAACAGGTTGGACTTTCTTGAAGATTTACAAATCAATAAAGAATTGCAAAACAATAATTTTTGTTTGAATAAGCAAGTACAATTAAATAGATCTTATGTTCCTTTGCATAGACGTTTAAAAGATTGAATAGTATATCCATAAAAGTTCTCTCTATGATGATATCCATATTTATCCACAACATTATCGGACTGATACCATATAGTTCATTAAATGATCTTTAATTTAAAATTTTTCCATATTTTTAAATTACAAATTCATGATTAGTTATTTGTTTATTCCAGATATTTCTGGACTCTTGGAGTTGTTTTTTGAATTAGATTTAGTAATGGGTTCTCATTAGACCCTTAATCTTTTTCTGGAGTAGGTGATTTGAGTAATGGGTTCTCATTAGTCTCTAAATCAGATCTTTCTCAATGAAAATGACTCACATTGGTTTTTGGAATATTATTTGATACATAATTTGACTATAAGTTACTTAAAAAAAATTTTCTCTTCAGATTTAAATATATTTTTGTTGTTAATAATTTCCGAAATTTGTTTTTACATACTTCATTATTTGAATGGTTATTGTGTTTGGAGTTTCTTCTGACTATTTATTGGTTATCTATTTTGAATTAGATTTGGTAACGGGTTCTCATTAGACCCATAATCTTATTTGTTTTTGGAATTAGATTTGAATAATGAGTTCTCATTAGACTTTAATCAAATCCGTTTTCTCTGTTTAGATGATTTGTTTTTTTTTCATGAGAGACTATCAGACTGCAATGTTTATTCATTAAAATTTGTTATTTGGAATTATTCTCAGATAATTACTTTCATTGATTTACACAAATATTTTACAATTTTTAAATTAATTTATGGCCTTTTGGAATCTCTCTTGACCAATGTGTAAATTTTTTATTTTGAATTAGATTTAGTAATGGGTTCTCATTAGACCCTTAATATTTTTCAACATCTTATGATTTGATGGGTTCTCATTAGACCTTAATATCAAATTAATTTATTTCCAATTTTATTCGGGAAATTTACATATTTGTTTTGGGACATTACCGCATTACTTTATTTACAACAATTTTTGCAAATTTGAATGGGTTCTTTAATATTTACATTTACACAAAATTATTACAATGTTATTTTTATACTCATGTTGGATAACTTGAGTTCTGTGTTCACTTAGATTGTCATTTGTCATTTGTTAATTTCAAATAAAATAGTGTCACTTCAATTTCCGTTCTACTAACATGTGTTCGTGTAGTAGTTGAAGATATTAGAATTTAAACTGAAAATGCTCAAAATTTAAAGACAGTTTACCCCAATCAGGGGATTATTTTAGACTAATGTAATATTGAGAATTTTAAATTTTGTGACGTTAATGTGTTGTCGACCTTTAATCAGGTTTCTTGTACACATACCTGACGAGTAAGTAATTCTTTACTTATTTTTTATTTTACATATACAAAACTTTTATTACTTACTTGCAGGTATCGCACTGAAGATGGCTCAATAGCCGAAAGCGCCTTGCAATTTTAAAAATTAAATTTTTACACAGAATACAACAATGTTTTCTTGACTATTTGAAAATTCACATTTAAGGAATTGTTGGAAAACAAAAAGACATGAAAGTAATTTTCAATCACAAAATTTGGTAATACAAACTATATTAATAGACAATAGAAACCAAATTCAGTTACCTTCATGAAACATATACAACTGGAAGAGCGCAGGGTTGTTGCCAATGGAATTAAAAATTACCAATACGGTACTGCAATATGTAATATTGAATTAATTTGTAAAATACTGCTTGAATGTGGTAAGGAAAGAAAAAAGAAGACATTGGAAAATTAGAGACAAAGTAATTACTTTGTCTCTCATTTTCATGTCTTTTTGTATTTCAACAATTTCTCAAAAATTGTAAATTTCTCAATAATCGTAACATTCTCAAGTTGTATTCTCAATTATATGACCATCCGTTTATATAACAAAATATTAAAAATGAAAAATTTCATACCTATAGTTGTTTGAAAAAAAATTTTGTTTCAACATGAATTTCATAAGATCTTTTTATATATTGAGTCTACCATTTCTTTCTATTGTAGCCTGATGATGGTGATTGATGTAACGAAACTAGTAGCAGTTTAATTGTCCTTTGGTAGACCATAATGAAATATTGTGGTTTGGACTTGGAGTTTTTATTGAACCACTTGTTTGGATTTCGTAAAGCCACATTTGAGATATGGATGAGCTCTTGGAGTTAATCAAGAGTTGAAATAAACAACATATCTCAATGACGAAATCAAATTTTGACAGTATCGATCTACAAATCGGTAAGGAGCACCCTAATCGCTCAAGCTAGGAATTCACCCCGTCGTCTGACTCACACGTACACTGTCTGTTTTCACTCCTCACCTAAACCATAGATTATGAACGCTTTTGTCATCAGTCATTTTTGGTTGATCGCGAATTTTAAATTAATGGCATATTCATTCAAATAATTTTATCCTGTTAGATAATATCAAGCAGCAAATATGTTGAAGACAATCTCCTTGGTATAGAAGATTATGCTGCACAATTTTTTGTTGAATTACTATATATCCCTGGATTCTCAAAATATTCGAATTTGTCAATTATTGACCAAGGTTAACGATTATCAATCACTTATAGAGGAATTCAACTTCTCAGTTGGCTAGAAGACGCAATAATTGTCAACCTCAGAGCTAGTAGTGGAAAAAAAATGTTAGGTTCTAGTTTGAATGGCAAAATTGTCGTCTACTTCCGGTATACCAGAAGTGACACATTCAGGACAATATTATATTTGAACTCAACGTCATCCAATAACCTACAGGTTTGTTTTTGCAAACTTTTGAATGTCTGTTTCAGTAATTACTTTCAATAAAAACTTTCCGCGCCACACCATGTATAGTGTACCTATCTGGGAGGAAAAGTGTAACATTCCCCAACGTGCCGAAGCACAACCATAGACTATTTGACAACTTTGCTTCCGTCTTCTGCAATAAATTGTCAAATTTTGAAAAGACTGCGCCATTTATTTTGTGTTGGACAGCAATTGAAAGCAAACAGCCTCGTACATTTATAAATATTTTACATAAAAATGCAGTTCGTCAAAGTTAACTTTTTTTTCAAAGTGTAACTAATAAAAATTTTCTTTTTAATACTAATAATGCATGTTCTATTCAACTGTCACGTACAACAGTAAGGACGGACATAAATAACTCCTCTTTAGATGAAACTTTAAACTTTTCGCATTAGTAAACCAGACCTGGAACCGCTAAAAGTGACTGGGAGAAACTTTCTGATGCTTGCTGGAAACTATGAAAATCTCGAAACTTGTGTGTAACAAAAAGTTATCTGAACTGAGAGACGCAATCGTAGAGAGAGAAGGAGAGAGCACTCGAAATGATTATTATTTCATCAAGCGAAATTGCTTTACAGTGACGAGCTTTAATTTTAATGAGTTTATTAATAACAACTTTGCTGCTTATTAAATTATGAAACGTAAATTAAAAGGCTTATCCGTGAATATTCAAGTTACGTTTTTTTACTTGAAGCTTTTGATAATTTGGAGTTCCAAAAATGAAAGCTTTTACCATATTAAGATATTAATAGTATATTATTAAACGAGCAATTTATGATAGCCATAATTC
>CAJUYG010000776.1:73562-84221 GCA_910591675.1 Galerucella calmariensis
CTCATTGAGAATGGTTATGTGCTTACGAATTATTATGAAGGTATCACAAGTATGGAACTTTTACAAAAGTATTTTTGTGCCTGCTCCGGAAAATCTCCGTGTTCAACGGAAGTATGCCCTTGCAAGCAATCTAGTTTACAATGTTGCGATATTTGTTCTTGCAAATCTTCTTGTACAAACCGACATGACATTGTATCTGATGAATCGTAAAAATAAAAATGATGCTTAAGTATATATTTCATTTTTTCCTTCAAATGTTACTCTCGAACTTTCGTCTTTCTTCGTAAAGTTGCAATCGATTTTACTTGATATCTCTGATAAAATCGGATTTATCGACTGAAAATACCAATGCGGGAGCCGCGCGGCGAGAGTGCTCATCTTAAAATCGCTCTATCTTTTTTTCTACTGCATATTACTAGCTCATATTTTCCCAAAAACTTCCTCGATTTCTAAATTTCAATACTGCGTATTCAGATATGAACAATTAAAAACTTCCTCACTCAACTTTTTTCATCGTACGTAAAAAGTCAAAAATTCGAAAAAAAAAAAAATTTCTTCAATTTATTGCTCGAATGTAAAATGCTTTGGGGATTTCTGACTAGTTTCATTGTCTCTAGAATTGGTTGAAAAAGACGTCATTAAATTTTCGTGAAAAAATATGAATTATTCGCCGAGAAACCGCGAGTTGATTGTCGAAAATCGTAAAATCGTTTTTTTCGCATTTTCGGTTAAAAAGTCAATTTTGACCATGTTTCCCCAATTTTAGAAAAAAATAAATGTCATATTCGTGTTCAGCACCCTCGAAAATATAAAGATAGACTGTTTTTAGCGACTAGAACGAGGTTGGTCGGTATGTGAAAAAAAAGGGGTGTTCCTCTCCTCTATTATGAAAAGGAGGCTTCGCAATACAACATTTTTTGATAGAAATCATGCGCAGGATAATTTGGCACGTCTCTTGTCATTTCAAATTCTTGTCCAAATCGATCTGGTTCGATTTGCATTGCAGCTTTTATGCAATTCTGTCTGAGGGGGAAGTGAGTAATTTCATTGTAACCAACAAATCAAAAGTTTACGGCGTACTTCCAAACGCACCATAAATAAGCATTAATCAATAATTTTAATACAAAGTAGTGTATCAACAATACCAACATTAACATATTATTATGAATTATGACATATATCAACTTCACGGAAGTGGGCCATATTCAGAAGCCACTTTGGTCGATGATTCTTTATACTGTTATGTTTTCTACTTTTCCTTTTCTACCTCGTTGAGAAAAACACGATGATGAAACCGTCCCATAATATTTTTTGCCGTGGTATTGCAAATACAGTGGAAATAACTTTTAATGTAGTAGTACATCCGTAAAAACTTTGCAGACAAAGTTTAATAGAAAACATTTCACCAAACTAATTCCAAAAATATTTCCGGCCTTATTACGAAACGATCACCGTCACAAACTTATGGTATACTTGAGGCGTTTTCTTCAATACCCAAGTTTCTCTAGCCCATCGCATCCGATCCCATCTCAACAACTTTGATTTAAAGTTAGTATTAAGTAAACGGTTATCCACAATTTTGAAATTAACCGAATTAAGGCAAAGATTATTAACCGCTACCAACTTTGAATTTAAATCATTTTAACGATAACCAGATATATTCCCATGTCTAATGAAGTAAATTCTGATTAATATTATAAATTTTCCAAATTCAGTTTGTTAATGTTGTTGGGTCTAAAGAAACCACCACGACCGATGTTAAACGATCCTACTAGGGTTTCGAGTTATTTCTACACGAATCTCATCACTTGTTGCTTCTTCCGCAATCTATTAAATGGGCTTATGAAAAGCTCTTCGTTGTACTCTGTAGTTAAGAAGTAATTATTACCCTCTGGCCAATGAACAATATTGTTTTTTTCGTTATAAAACATCAAGATAACGGAAAATTTTTTGTGGAAGTGAGTAATTAACTGAGTTTACTTTTATATTTCTTTTATTTAGGCACTAGCAGTGGTAAAATTCATTCAAAAACTACAAAAACTTCCACATATACCGGATGACTTTCGGAATTAATTGAAAGGTATATATACCAAACGTCCTTTTCGATTGAAAAATTTCAACTTTGGAAACGACTGAATTTTATGATTGAATACAAATTTGCCTACTTCCGGACTAATACTAAGGCGTATATTCTGTGAGATTTCGTTTACAAACGATTGGAAGTGTGGACGAAAAATTAATTTTAAAACGTTATTCTGTATCTTATTCGTTGACCACTTTCTGATGTGAACGAAAGTTGGACCTTTTCAAATAGGTAGTAGAGCAAAATATCAAAGCGTTGTCACATTTTTGGATTACATTATAATTAAGTGATGAAGATCGTAGCTAATATCCATTCTATATAAATACATATCCGCTTATGTTTTCAAAATCTACACTACTATGTTATTTAATATACTGCTCAAACCTATAAATGTGAATAATAAAGGACTGTGATAGTTTTTTTTCACGTTTTTATGTCAATATTCTTACCAACTTTGAAATAGTTTGCAATTTGACAACGTTGTTCAAGTTTCAACTGCAATTTGAGGTTATAGCTCTTTGTTATCGTTAGATAGAGGAAAAGCTTAGCTGAGGCATTGACGTTTATATGTCAATGAGCTGAGGTTACGAATTTCTTACTTGAAAATATTCCATCAATTTTCAAGAAAAAATGAATATTTCTTTTTGAATATTAAATGACTACACCATACAATAGATCAATTTCCATAATTTTCACCGAAATGATTAATCTTTTCACAAAAATAGACAAATATTCATACCAAAAGTGACGTTTCTGGCTGTCGTTCATGAACGGCGATTTTCTAACGAGGAATTCGTTAGCATTTTGGATACAGAATAACATCTATCGTTCGTACCTAAACGATATTCGTTAATCAACGGCATCGTACATACTTACAGAATAGTCCCCTAAAAATACAATTAACGGTAATAATAAATAAAAATCAATTCGGTAACAGAAATGGAATCGGAAAGTAAGTAACGAGTTATATAAAACAAAGTGGTGAAATAAAATACGATACAGGAAAGAAGAACTTGAATCGGTGCCAAAGAAATAACTAGATACATATTATATACGGGGTTGGGATATAGTATGGAACCCAGTAAATATGTTTTAAACGGAAAGAACGATATTAATGAAAATTTGCAGGTGAGTGCAATGGAACAAAATGCATCTGATGTACATTTTTTTGTTGATAATATAATTCCGGTTTAATAGGAAATGCCATCAATATCAATTTAAATGGGACACCCTATATATTTTTACAGATTTTGGAAGAGCTTGTTATTTTGAATTCATACATACTGAGTTTAGTGTGAAAGAATTTATGGAAACAAGGACTGTTAGCTGTACAATAGGTGTACATTTCATTATTTTAGGATAATAAGGAACAAAATGACTTTAAATTTTTAAAATGCTCTCCGGTTACTTGCTTACAATAAGCCATCCTATTAAAATATTCTTGAGTCAATAAGTTGTTTTGTTTATACGATATATTAAGGGATATTAATAGGAAAATCAGTTTTCAAAACTGCCTGGAAAAACTGGAACAGGAAGATTCCAAAATTTCCGAATTTCAAAAAATGATTGTAAATATAAGCTCTTTCTACTCCTATACCATAAGTTATTAATTAAATTCCAATTTTCAGTTTCATAATGATACTCATTATAACACTGGTTTTCATAATGAAACTGGAAAAAAGTCGCATTCAAATAATCATTTATAAAGTGGAAATATGCATGAAAATTGAGCACAGAGTATTTCCCATATATTTAGCATTGTACATTACTGATTGAGATTCCCAAATGACGTCACCCGCTGTCGGCTACCTGCGCAAGAACATACCGTGAGTAAGTGTATCGTGCATCAGATGCATTTTGTTCCATTGCACTCACCTGCGAATTTTCATGAATATCGTTCTTTTCGTTTAAAAGATATTTACTTGGTTCCATATTTTATCCCAACCCCGTATGTGTATGTGTCTATATGGGGTGATATTCACTGATACTCCATAATAGTTTATTTTCGAATTTTTCAAATATGCATATTCCAGTTAGATCAATTTTGGTATTGATACCCACCATCTTGAGCCATAAGCTAAATCGGTTGAATACAACTTCAAAGCTGTCCAAAAAATATGTTAGATAGGATACTTCGTGTTAAGTATAACACAATTTCATAAATTTCAAAGGTAATAAAAATGTTGCGTGGAACAAAAAAGTCGATTAAAAACACTTTTATGGCTCCATAAAAGTTTGAATATAAATAAACACCTTTCAGGATACAAGGTAATTTTTCAATATGAAATTTCCATTCGTGTTGTTGGGGGCTGTGTAGTAGTGGTTTAAATAACGACCTAACGAAAACAAAAACAATTTCGGGAAAAACAATAGACCACACTTTGCGGCTTTGCGATAAATTTATGAAAGGTATCCAAAATCATCAACTGTTTTCAACTCCTCCGAGAACTGAGAAAATGGAGAAAAATTGCGGAATTTACTGGGAGTTCGTTAAATAAATATAAAGCTGTTTGTCTTTGTACAGGTTCTTGGGAAAATGTCATTTCCTTTGAAAGGTAGCTGATTTAATTAAAAGCTTCAAGTCAGAGTCCATGTACGTACAGGGTCATCAATGAATGAAAAACTTTGCTGGTCTTAAAACTCCATGAAATAGGTATTCAATTATCATCAGCTCAAGCTCACCTTATTCGAATCAAATCAATAATAATCATTGTCGTATTATTTCTTCTTGACCAAGATTTTTGTTCGGCGATGCTCAATATTGTTGAAGTGATTAGTGAATATTCACTGGTTACTTCAAAGTAATTCATCTACAGTGCTATTCAAAAGTCCACGTCCCCCCTCGTATCTTTTGAACGGCTACACTTACATTAATAAAATTTGGAGGGTGAAAATAAATAAAGTACGAATGGTAACAAGTGACGTAAAAGTAATATATGACGTCACAGTGCCACTCTGGCCAATAATTTTGAATGGGACCTTATGGCAAGTGATATCTTGTTTGAAATGCATTGACATTGGCTACATAGCCATAATAATTTTGTTTGGGCTTAAGCTCATTTTGACGGATAAATTAAATAAATACCAAAATTATTGAAATTATTTTTTTAAATTTAATTAATCAAATATCAACATCAAGAATGGATTCTTATAGCAAGTGTTCGAAATGTGCTCCGTCTACTTACTGACAGTAATACATCATATTAGTAAACTCTTGTCGTACTCGTTCGAATGTGTCAGCTGAAATTGCATTGCATTCTTCAATAATTCTTTTTTTCAAAACGCCAATGCTATCTGGTGCCTAAGTATAAATTTTGGATTTCAAGTACCCCCATAGAAAAAAATCTAATGGTGTCAGATCTGGTGACCGAGGTGGCCATTCTATAGGACCTCGCCGGCCGATCCCTCGACCTCGATATTCTCCATCCACGTAACGTCTTACTGCACCATAATAATGTGCAGGAGCACCATCTTGTTGAAATGTTATTTCCAGGGACCCTATTCTCAAACCGTGACATATTTTGTCGCATGCGAAAAATCCTCTTTGTCGAATAAAATCTGAATATTCTTATTCTCAAATGTCGCCTTCGCAAATTTTTGATAGACAAATTGTAGAATGGTCAAAGGCAGTCGACAATTTATGTCGAATGCGAGAATTTCATTACTTGCGAAATTTATAGTTTAACGTTAAACATGTCAAAAGTGAAAACACTCAAAACATTGTTTAATACTTTTGTTCACTTTCTATGTTTATCTTGTTATTCTTGTTCTACATTCGAGTAAGTACATTGTACATTCTAACTTCTAACAAATAACCAAATCATTAATGTCATCACAGATTATATAACTACTACTGTCATTTCATTATTTTACAACTTTACAAGAGAAGTGGCATGGAACACGATATAATATCGAAATTTCGGTGTTGCCAGTTCATGTTATTCGACAAAATGTATCTCATGCGACTTAGATGTCGAACCTATTTGAGAATGCCAGATGCCAATGTTGTGCGACAATTTCTATCGACATATGTCGAATACGACAAATGTCATTCGACATTCGAGAATAGGCCCCCAGATGGCCGAATTCATCTGGACTATTTTCCAGAATTCTAAGAATTAACGGCTCAATTGCATTTTGTAACATCTCCAGATACACTTCACCGCTTAAATTTGAATTTAGGAAAACAGGACCAACTATGTGGTTTCCCAAAGTACCTGCACAAACATTGACTTTTTCTGGAAACTGGGTATGTTGTTCACGAAAGGTGTGAGGATTTGTGTCACTCCAATACCTTACATTTTGTGTATTCTCATTTCCATTGAGGCAAAAAGTACTTTCGTCACTAAAACAAATTGTTTTTGTGTGATGTGGGTTTTGACTAATGTTATTTGTCATACATTCACAAAATTTGAGTCTTCCGTCGGGGTTGTCATCTGAAAGGTGGTGCACCATTTTTAACTTGAATAGATGAAATTTATTTTTATCCAACACACTCTGTACTGTACTTCTACTTACTACACAGATAGACGCAACTTCAGTTGAAGAGGAGGGTTTACTACCATTTCAGCAACTACATCAATTTTTTTATCATCACTACATGTTGGTCGACCAGATCGTTTGGCATCTTGAACACTACCTGTTGCTTCAAACTTGTGAAAAAGCCCCCTTAAATAAGTTTTCGAGATAGGGCGATCTGGGTATCTCTCATTAAATAAACGTCCCGCTTCATGGAGATTCTTTCTAGATTCACCAATTATTAAGATAGCTGCTACTTTTTCGGCTTGAATACATACCATTTTGCCTATGTAATTTCTTAAACGTCTCGTTAAACAATAATAAAATCAAATATTCAAGCTATCCAGAAAAACTTTGCAAAGCAACAAATACTATTAAATTAAAAACCTCAATTTTTTTGACAACTAACCATAGGCGGACTGAAAAATCTTCAATATTCAAATGTGAAATAATAATTTTGGTATTTATATAATTTATCCGTCAAAATTAGTTTAAACCCAAAAAATTAAAATTTTTATGTAGCCAATGTCAATGCTTTTCAAACGAGATATCACTTGCCATAGGGTCCTATTTAAAATTACTGGCCAGAGTGGCACTGTGACGTGATGTAAGTGTAGCCGTTCAAAAGATTCGAGGGGGGGAGGGGACTTTTGAATAGCACTGTACATTGTAAAGTTTAGCAGTCCACTTTGATATGCGAGGTGTTGCAGAATATTCTTGGTAAGTGGCTCTTGCAAAAATGCCACGGGCCATTTGAGGTCAAAAAATCACTAAAAACTGTAATTGGAAATAAAAATTTTTTCGGCCACTCTTGCAGGCTTCAAATTACTCGTTGGAACCATATCCTATATTTTAATTTATTCTGGCACCACTTCTCCTACCAAGTAATATTAACGTTGTAATTTTCAGCTAGTCACCCCTTGTTTCTGTGTCTATCGGAAAACAAAGAGCTTTGGTGGAAGCCGAGAACATTTTTAGTGTTTTCTTGACCTCAGATGGCCCGTAAAAAAAAACATTTTTCGAAAAAATGACAAAAGTTGAGAAGTTTTTATTTTTGCCTGAAATATGTAAAAAATCTATTCGTTAGTTTCTTGCTTCTTCGCAATTTATTTGTTAATGACAAATATCTGTCCACTCAAAACGCAAAACAGTCGCTGAGGTTTTTTTGCACATATTGCAATAGGTTTCATTCCGGTACCACTTCGTACCTCGATTTTCCGTGCGTTATTTTAGGGATGCACCGCAGAGCCATCTTTGTTTTGTAAAATATGTAGAAAGTATGGAGTAAAACACCACCAAATAACCCTTTGTAAGAAATAACAATGAAAATCATTAATATTATCACAGTTTCAGCTTCAATTTTGTTTTGCTATCCAATGAGGATGTCCCAGACGGTTGTAGTTGTATGACATAAAATAGTTTCAAAATAACAAAATAGACAAATTGTATTTTATTTGAATTCTATTTGCAAAAATATCCAGAATTTTAACTTCATTTGCTTGATTTAGATCTAGCTGAAACACCAGTTCACATGTAGCCTACAAAAAATGAAGATTTAGTGGTTCATCAGAAAGAATTAAGAAAATTGATAATCAATTCAATATTCGAACTAGCTTCAAATCTAACAATACGTTGAAATCTATACTAACAAAAACGAAACCAAAAAATGAAGAACAATCTTCAAAAAATTGCATATATCAGATATCTTTTGAATGCGACAAATTCTATTTATGCGAAACATCTAGACCATTGAAAGTCCAAATAGGTGAACATAAAAAATATATCAAAGATAGGGAGATCTTTAAGTCAGGTATTTGTAAACGTGCGCTTCATTGGATTCCATTTCTAGTAGACTATCATATCGTTAGAATGTTATGGAATAGAATATTTTATTTCACATTTTACCAGAGATGTGATCTACTATGAATGGACCTCAATGAAATTTGACAACAAAGTTTTTTAGTCTTAAACTTCTAAATATTATTGATTGTCTAGTTGTCATATTTTTTTCATTGCATCAGATAGGGACCAAAAATTATTTTATTACTAGTTAATCTTGACAACGGTAGCTGGAACGCTACCGAAACGTCGAAATAAAAAATAAAAAACATTATTGTGGTTTGATTCCCAAAAAAAATAAGAGAAGGAATAGTATTTTTGTTTAATTCTACCACCTCCAGCTACAAAAAAAATTGCTCACAAAAATCCTTCAGCTGTTTTTACATCACTGTTGAATCGTATACAAAGTAATCAGAGGATTACTTTTTAATGAAATAGCCCGGAATACTCTAATCTACTTAAACGTTGAACTGTGTTTCTAAAAAATTATTCTCCACTCTTCCAACGGCGAAATTTTAAAATGCGGACGAGCAAAAGCTTTTTTTGTAGCAGTGGACATAAATTAACATCAAAAAAGATCTTCCAATTACAATTCATCACAGTCTACGCAGAGTATCAAAAAAAGATACCTAGAAACTGAACTCGATATCCATACACGTAGTTTATAATTTTTGTCCACAGAAAATTTGAAATTCTATTCACAGAATTCTGCAAAATTAATGTTTAAGGGTTATTAGCATGAAACAGTAAGTGTTTATTTGATCAGTTTTTTAATCACCACTATATGTGTGCTCTTATAATAAAGAGCTGGGACTAATTATATCCTCAGGAGTAGAAGGAATATACAGAGAAACCTTGGAAAAGAAATAATATCTTGGTCTTATATTCTCAAAAATAAAAGTGTATAGGTAGTCTTGAGAACTACTGACATTATCAAAAACAAAAACAAATGAGCCCCTTCCAAAAACGTCACTTCCATAGCAAGTGGAACAATGTGGTTGTGTTGTGGTTGTGGTTCGCTCATAATATATTCACAATTATTATTATTATTTTCACAAACAAATTAATCCCTCTTCAAATTTTCATCGTACGGTCATGATAGGAGATATTGGCAACCACGATACACTTACTCACGGTGTGCTGATTTCTACTCCAAATTGCATCCGAGCCGCGCAGTTACGTCACGCGGGAACCAGGAATTTACACCCACCTCTCGCCAGTCTTTTGATTCATTGTGTTTTCATGAAATACAAGGTGTTGTTAGCTTAAATTCCAATTTTACTTGAGTTGATTCGTTTATTTGGAATTTTATTACCCACTAATTTACTGTTATTGGTGTTATTTGATACTGTTTTATAATATAAGGCTATTTTTGTTTTGTAACGGTTAAGGGAAATTGATAGGAAAATCAGTTTCCAAAACTGCCCGAAAAAACTGGACAAGAATATGTCAAAATTTACAAATTTCAATGAATTACATCATACGCCCATGATGAGAAGAAAGTTGTTCAAATAATGAGATCTTACCCTTACAAATCAATGATTCCCTTCCACAAACTTTATCTTACGTAGTAGATAGAAATTTTTGTTCACCCTGGTACCATGGTAAATGGAAATTTTCTCAAAAAAATGAACAATCTTAAAAATTCTATAGTACGCCCATGGTGGATGGGATTCCCTTGAACAAATTTCATCTCAAGTTCATGGTAGATCCAAACTTGTGCAAATAAATGTGTCCCTTTTGAAAATTGTATGGTGAATGGAAATTTTCACTCTAAAATGAGCCCCTTTCCAAAAATGTCATCATACGCCAATTGTTAAAATTGGAATTTTCACAAATCAGTGATTCCTCCATGCAAATTTTATCTCACGTCCATGGTATAGTTTGGTAAGTTTATCTGAAGCTATGCGGCATCGGTAAGAGGCGAGGAAAAACATGGCGCCTATCTGTCAAACGTACAAATGGCGTACGGTACCTATTTTACCAAGTAAAACTGAAAATACAAAGGTAACTGACAATACCAACGCCACTGGATAAATCAATATCAGTGAGAGGGAAGATCACACGCACGCGCTTGCCAATAAGAAGTCAGCTGGTCGATACAAATCACCAATTATGTAATTCGGAGAGTGTGGTAATTATGGTTTTCGTACAACGCTGCCAGAACTTGGAGAAGCCTATAACAAATTTGGAAAGTGCTCATCTTTTGATATTCATAA
>CAJUYG010000776.1:94221-132373 GCA_910591675.1 Galerucella calmariensis
GACAGGAATGTCAAAATTTCCTAGCGATTTGCGGAAAAAGTACTTTTCCGTCCTAGGGAGGAGAAGTACGACTTTGCTCCCCACAATGAGGCCAGGAAATGTATACTTTGGATAGAGGTGGGCGGAAAAAGGAATTTCTTGTCTTGTTGCCTACGCTCGGTACATGGCAATGTATGGTTAAGCAGATTTTCATTTTTTCGCTGACGTAAGGCAATGTATGCTAACTCCAGTGGATTTGTTTGAATGGAGAAATAGATAAGTGATCTTAGTGAACAGAAAGTGCAAGAGGCTTAGGTGTAGTGGACGATAAAAGCAGCATCTGAGCTGGGCTTAAAGTGTAATTACTTGGGTAAACTGAAATTTAAACCCGAAAATATAACAAAAGTAATCTCGCTAGAGGGTCATAGTTATTTTCATTTTCATGTACAGAATAACCACCCTTGAAGGCGAGAGGTAACAGATAACGTAATTTATAAATTATCATATATTGGGAAACCAGGAATAGTAGTTTAAGAAATACTTGTGCAATATAATTTTGTATACCTGGGATACATATTTTCTGCTTGAAATTACTTAACAAGATAAAATATTTCGAATAAAAATCCATTAGTTTAAAATTTGCGCTGAACCAAAAGTACTGATGACATAAGGATTGCGTTCATAATCTATAGATAAGGTGTGGAGCAAAAACAGGCAGTATACGTGTCAGTCAGATGACGGGGTAAACGCTTCTCGTGGTGCGTTTGTGAACGCTGTGGTGTAAAGTGTGAAGTATATATTAAATGTTTTATGAACGCTTACTTCGAACCCAAATATAACTCTCACAATCGAGGTGTTGTGTTGTGAACGCACTACCGCTGTAATTTGTTTTTTCTACTAACGTGCGGAAAGTGAATCTTTTCCGCACTAAAAAGCGTGCGGAAAGAGTCACTTTTCCGCACTAGTGCGGAAAGTAAATTCATTGACATTTGAGGAATATACTGACATTTGAATATTCAAAATATGTATTTTGTATATCCAAGTTTACCAAATGACTGAAAAATTAATAAATTTATTATAATGCTGCTATAATTTTTAATAAAAAAAAAACTTATTTTTCAATAATTTTTTGATGGCCCTGGTATAAGCCTCATCAAATGAATGTCAAATAATAATAATTAATTTGTTGATATGTATATAATTAGAAATGTTGAGTTATGATTACTTTTGGGTTCTTTCCGCATGCTAGTAGAAAAAATAGTGTACCTAACACGTGCGGAAAGTGATACTTTTCCGCACGCGATTGCTGGCCGAACTCCGCTAAAGCGTCGTTCGGCCATCTGCAATAGCGTGCGGAAAAGTATCACTTTCCGCACTAGTTAGGTAAACTACTATTTTTTTCAATTAAACATGTGTTCAAAGTCCAAAGTAAAGCATAGCCCACGTTTTGTGAAATTTTTAGATGTGGTCATATAATTGGTTCCGTAAATTCGTTGCACTCAATATTGGTGATTATAAACTGAAGATTTAATGGTATTCTATTTCTGTATTGTAGTAACGTTTTTCCATTGAAGATCCTTAAGTGAGTAATATTTATCATTGAAATAGTGTATAATGTCAATTATTTCTATTTTTGTCCTATATATGGCTGGTAGTGGGAAAACTTGTATATACATCACGGTGGTGAAGACATTTATAAGCCTCGCACCCTACTTCGCTCGGTCAATAATAATAGTCTTCACCACCTTGGTGTATAATAAAGTATTATTAATCTCGTCACTATGGATCTACTTGGAGGAGGGCGTGGAAAAAGTATAGTAAGCACCTAGTGTCCAAATAGTTATTTACGTAACTAGTTATGAGAAGAGCGATATTGTTTTGCAAATCACGCGAGTTGAACAATGTCGCTCTCTTCATAACGTGTTTACGTACAACGTTTTATCTAATTCCGCGCTTTTGTAATATTTAATGAAATCTTCAATTACAATGGTATTATTTAAGTGAATTTAAATGGTGCTAGAAGTATTGTTACTATGAAGTATTCACCCAGAAAATTGACTTACTTTAAATAACTGTGTTCTGAATAATGTTATTTTCAATGTTTATAAATCTTAAAATACTATTGAATTTTAAATAATGGGGTAATTGTCAGTTTAGATAATGAAATAATTGTCAGTTTTGACAGTACCTAATTAATAAATCATTCTTTGAAACAGTACCTAAAGTTTTCACATAACTACTATTCATAACTGATATATGAAGGTTATGAAAAATGTGACGTTACCTAAGGTCAAGGAGTGATTTAAAGTGTCACATTTGATAGCGGAATTAGATAAACATCTCTACCTACTACCAATATGTAATATCGAACAGAACGATATTGATATGAGTTTCGTAATGAGATACATTACCGCACTAGTGCGATAAAGTAAGATTAATTGGAATGAACGTGTCAAAGTTGACAGCTTGCAGAATAATGCACCAGTCTTCGAATCGCTTATATTCTTTTTCGTATATATTGCGGGATTTAGCGGGTTAGGTGTATTGCGTTCGTCAAATAAATCAACAATGAGCGCAACGCTTGCTTGTTACATGATTCTAATATCATTAATTTCAGGAATATAGACTAATTTTGAGTAAATAATCAACATTATTGGTAGTGGGTGAAATATTGTACTATATTCGTATCGTAAATTCATATTACGATATTCAATAGGTTATCAAATTTCCCATCCCATTTCGTAATATGAATCTTTACGACACTTATATCGTAATAGTTATTTAACCAACAAGTGTATTAATGAGGGCCATTTGGAAGAATACGACCAGGCAAATACATGGGAAGAAATTCATAAAAAAACCATCAGAAAAAGAACTGCTCTCAATGAGCAGGAACAAACTACGCACCATAACGGGGCTACTTACGGGACATTTTCCCACAAAGGAGCACCTAAACAAAATAGGGCTGCACAACGGAGACCTTACATGCAGAAGATGCAAAAAGGATACCGAAACAGCTCTACATATACTATGCAACTATGAGTCGCTGTGAGTAGACCCCAAATGACTCCAGAAGACTTCTACAACCAACCAGCAAAGAACCTGTATGAGCTAATACAGGGAACGGAATGGCTGAATAGGTTGTAGTCAGAACACTAGGAGTATCCACAATAAGCCCAGGAGGCTGAGGTGGTACCGGCGAAGGGACGGCTCCTGAGAAAAAAAAAATGAGGGCCATTAACAATAGAGATAATTTAATGTTCAATGTTCGAGATTGTTAATTGACCTTTTAATACTCGTGTTAGTTACAAAGCTTTTCCGTCTACTGTATTAGTTGTATTCGTTTTTCTCAATATTTAAAAACCAAAAATATTTATTTGTTTCATAGGTGAGTACTGTCAAAAATGTATAATGACATTGAAATGTCACAGAGATGGTCGCTGGTTCAATTGTCACTGTTTTCGTTTTTCTTAAATTCTTTTTCAGATGTCTTAACACTAATATAATTATTATTATTTTGTAGAATAGTTGAATAAAACGATAGGTAAGTCAAAAACTGGAAGTATTCTATACTAGGATTCATTTTTGAAGACGTCCTACACCACAAATGTGCGTTGGGTTGCCTGAATAAAATCGTTAAGTAATGTAGGTAAATCATGCATTAATGGGGGTCATTAATGTATGATTTTGTCTAACTTTGAGAACGTTAATAGCATATGTTAATACACGGTCGACGGTAAATATCTATTACTCACTTGTTTCATAAGGCACTCGTTGCGCTTTGCTACGTTTAATGTGATTGTTGATTAATTTCACTGTACCTATGTTAGTATATTTTATTGATGTGTATTAATAATCACTTATAAATTATTTGATTTCTACAAATCGAGTCAGTTACTTCAACACAGCTGTTTGCTTATACATAGTTGAAATCAAAATATCGCTCAAAAGCTTAGAAGATGGAAAATAAACTGGGAGAGGCGGTGTATTGGATAAATATGGTGGAGATTCTGTTGAGGGGCGAGGAGGAATGGATGGAGATAAGTGGCGTGGTAGAGGGCATGATTAGGGGAAGAGAAGGACTTGCTATGGCATGAGAGAGGTAGGAGTGATAGAAGGAAGAAGATGATGGAGAGTGTGTGAGGGACCGCCGCCCGTCTTGAAGTATGCTAGGGTAGTGATTCCAAGGTGCGAGTAACGGCGAGTTTGAGGTGGGTTTATTTGGTTGGCGTCTCCGTGGAGATGAGTCCAACACTGTCTGGGTACTGGTTAAGGACCCAGTCGAACATAAGTTTCCCATCTCGGCCCCCATAAAAAACAAAATATTATGAATTAGAACTCAAAATCAGTCAAAGTTCTCACATTGATTATTATTTTATAATAAATGTATGATTTTTTCTTGACAAAATACAAAGCATATTATGGAATTTTTGTATTAGCTATGGATGTGAAATCCCTTTCAAAAAACAAATTTCTGCTGTTTTGTTTTTAGAGAGATTGCGGCATGGGTTTGGAATTTGCTGTTTATCAGTGATGCTTGTTGGCAAGGAAATAAATTGATGGTCGAGAGTTGGCGGAGCTACATTTATTAGTTCCTTCCTTCCTGTAGGAGATTTCTTGAGCTCCCGTTTAATGTGAAACTGTTCATATATAATTATACTCATGCTCTTACTCTATAAAATGAGCGTGACAAATATAATCATTTGCATTAACGTGTTTATCCATCAGGAAAAGAAAGATAGTTTATTTCCTTTTAAAATCTTCACAATTTTATGGAAAGGGTGAGAGCAATGTATAAAACCTAGTTACAATGACATAATAAATATAAGCCATTCATTAAGGCTTTGACTTGATTTATTAAAAAGATTTTAGAAGTAAACAATAGTTACTGTTGGCTGGAAAAAAATACAAAGTCATAGGTGGAATACTTCACGTAAAGTTGGACAACTTTCCACAACTCAAGTTTTTACCAACATTTTTAATATAGGTATTCAAAATTTTCATAAATGTTAACATTACTATAGTTTGAGATTTTGTAAGGTTAGCTTGGTCAGCATACTCTACTCAGTCTTTTGACCCTCGCGCCATCTCACGATACACTTACATACGGTATCTTCTTGCGCATGTAGCCGACAGCGTGTGACGTCATGTGGGTATCTCAATCGGTGATGTACAATGCTAGATAGATGGGAAATACTTTGTGTTTAGTTTTCATGCATATTTCCACTTTATGAATAATTATTTAAATGCGACATGGTTTTTCAGATATAATATGAAATATCACTTTATTATCAGTAACTTAGTTATCTTTTTTTGGTGAGTACCATGATGCTGGGAGTTAACAATGTACAAAACGTGTAGAAATATGTAGGTAATATATATTTTTTACATTTTAAAGTTCTGAAACAGAGAAATATTTATGGGTGGGCGAAATTAAAACACACCATTATATTATAAATATTTTATATTTCATATTTCTACCATTATATTTCATTTATTATACAACACTCCTTAACAAAGGTGTCACTGGCATACGAAATGAGCCAAAGGCGAGTTTCGTATGGTTAATGCGGGTGTATCAATAACCATTACATGAAGCTTGCATACACTATTTTTTCCAAGGAAAAGAAATTTAATTTAAAACAAAAAGATAAAAAAATGTACAAACCGGGTCGCGAACCACTCTACAGGACCACATTAAACTAATATAAAACGTATATAGGTATTTTACTGTTATACAAAATTAGTAATAAATTATTGTAAACAGAAATTAATAAGTTTAAATATGTTTTTACCTTGGTCATTAAGTATTATTGGTCTGGTTTTCGACATTTATTTTGGTCTTTTCTCGATATTCTACAGAAAATATTGTGTCTGCCTACTTGGCTATTTAAAAATCTAGATTTATATTGGTCAATTTTTCAGCTTCATAATGAAAACCAGTGTTATAATGAGTATCATTATGAAACTGAAATTTGGCATTTAATTAATAATTAATAGTATAGGAGTAGAAAAAGCTTATAATCAGAATCATTTATTGAAATTTGTAAATTTTGACATATTCTTGTCCAGTTTTTTCAGGCAGTTTGGGAAACTGATTTTCCTATCAATCTCCCTTAATCGTTACAAAACAAAAATAGCCCTATATTATAAAACAGTATTAAATAACACTAATAACAGTAAATTAGTGGGTAATAAAATTACAAATAAACGAATCAACTCAAGTAGAATTGAAATTAAAGATAACAACACCTTGCATTGCATGAAAACACAATGAAACGAAAGACTGGTAAGAGGTGAGTGTAAATTTCTGGTTCCCGCCTGACGTACCTGCGCTGCTCGGACACAATTTGGAGTAGAAATCAGCATACCGTGAGTAAGTGTATCGTGGCGCCATCTGCAATTTAATGCTCACCGCTGGACAGTTTTTCGACATTTTTCCTATACAAGTTTGTGCTGCTTATATCTAGTCTCCATGCTTTCGTCCCAATATAAAATTGTTCGGACTTGTATCTGTATCAATTTATTAGCTAAAGTTCACATCTAGCAAAGGCTTACGGTAAAATTTCTATGGAGGAAACAATTATTCGTGAGAATATCAAAATTATGTGAGTGTGAAAGTTTTATTGATGTATCAGTTCATCGGAAAAAATGTTCATCCAGTATGTGCGTACGATCAAATCTTCGGATCAATTTACTAGCAGAAATTTCCGTCCAGTTATTTGTGTTTTCAGTTCAGTCGGCACTACCCAATATTGCGGGTCTTTTTTGTAATCAATGCACTAGATTGATGGGGAGAAAAGTGTTTTGAGTAGTAACTAAGACCGAATTTTTGGAACTTTTGGAACTTTAGTTGTTTACGTCAGGTTAGGTTTGAGCGACCGGGGGTCGCGACGCAAAAGATCTGACCGTTACGTTACGTTATGCTACGCTGCTTCGTTATGTGCCTTACTTGCGTGCGTGTGCTCTCTCCTGAGTCTCTCTCTCGTTTACGAAGCAGCGATTCATATGCTACGGCCGGGAATCGAACCCGAGCCGCCCGCGTGGAAGGCGAGCATTCTACCACTGAGCCACCGATGCTACATTGAAATTCTATGCAAAGCTGGTATTCGCAGTGCTGGTCATCTACTTGAATTTGTTCGGATACATTTTTACTATTATTTCCATAATTTTTTTTGCGCGATTGATCTTTTTTGTTTATTTACAGCATCGGCTGTCAGGACGGTAGGTGGTGTTTACTGGTTTCTAAGTTTAACACGTCGGTAAGTGATTTACTTACCGTTCAGACGTCGAAAAGTAATAAATAGCATAAAAACAATTTCACCAAAATGCAAAATATATTTTAAGCTGATCGAGAAGTATGAATGTCACTTTTGACATTTCGTTCATTACGAAGAAATTCAAACTATTTCATTCGGAATTTATTTCAATACGATCGCGCAAAAAATGGTGTAAGGATCTCGAACGTTGAGGGTAATTACAACGTTTGCTTGTAGATTCCTTTCGTGAAATTGGACAAAATGATATGAGGATTGAGGGGTCTAGCACATTTATTTTTCGAAATACAGGGTGTTGAAATTTTTAAAACTTCAATAATGTTTTAATTCGATAACTCTAAAATGGATGGATAAATTGATTTGACATTTGGCAGCTTGTTTTTAAATGTAAAAGGGCATATTTTGATAGGAAGAGTAGCTTGTGTAACTAGTGTGGATATGATGGCCATATCGCACGAGGACGAAGTTCAATCGTTCAAGTGCGATATGGACAATCCACACGAGTCGAACAGCATATTTTTTCTACGACCTACTTAAGAAAAATCTGGATAATAAAAATTTCTATAAACTGTAATATAACTTGAAATTAAAAATTTAACAATTCAATTTCATGTTTTCGCTGATTTTTTTGTGGTAAACGTACAGTTCTTGAATGTCCAATTTGTATAATGCTACGGCTTCCCTTTTCAAATATACGATGCTGTTAAAAGTAGATGTTGCCAGTCGGATTCCCTCATGAAGAGTATTGTACCATTATCTATAATAATGAATATTCTGCTAAATATTTCAAACGTCTACCTATTGTCGTTATTAATATCAAGCAGAATTATTATTTGAAAATAAAATTAACAATAAAAAAAAACTTCTTCACGAGGAATCGAACCCGCGTGAGATTCTGGTTTGCTCACTACTCGACCACCGAGGAATATGCAAATTGTTTATCTATAACGTCAGATGTATTACATAATTTTATAAAATAGCCATTTTAATCTGTATTTGTTGTTAATTTGTACGGATTATTTCATATAATATTTTGGCATTTTCGCAACTCGTGCGCAAAAGTATAACTTCACGCACTTGTATCATAAATAACTATTGTGCCAATCAACTTAATGATAAGATTTTTATTTATAATTAATACTACTGTATATTTTTGTCAAATGAAGTTTCATCCAAAGTAAAATAAATTCTTATATTAATATGTGTATATATTTATTGTTTCAAAAAAATTTTGCTTAAAAGGAACTAAAGTTCCTACCGTGTGTCCCGTGACACGTTCTACCTTTTTTTTTCTAGCGTTCAGTACATTATCATTATCCCTCTTATCTTCATTTTCAACAAAACCGTTTAGCTTTTCCCAATTATCCCTAAACAATATCAAATTAAAGAGTGTTTCCAATTTGATAAAAAATAAATTTCTAAAAATATACCCACATACAGATCTGTCAACAAGGGCTTTGCTACTTCCTTCCAGCTAAATCAACCATAAAACTTACAATCAACAAATGGAACTTTCTAAAATACGTTCACGCTTCACCGTTAAATGCATGCAGGTATTTTAAAAAATAAAAACACATTGACACTTGCACGCACACTTTCGTGAATTACGAAATTTATGTCGGTCGTTTTAGCGCACACACTAATTTTGGTGAAAGAGCTTTGCAAAGTTGCGGTCTATCGTCGAAGTCTTTCGTTGATTTTATACCAATCTGCATATGCATGTGACTTATTAATGCACAGCCTAGCATAAGAGGTGTAATGAGAAACTAGATTATTAGGAAAGTTTGATTCCTGACAATGATAAGTGGTGATAAGGAGAAAAGTAGCTAGAAAGGTAATGATTATATAACGCTTTGTTAGTCTTTGTGTTTTCAGTTTTAATTAAATAGATTGCGAACGTTTTTATTATGGTTTAATGTTGAAAACCTTTCAGAGAGGTCGATGATCCCAAATAAACATAATATTTACATAAAGAAACAAAGACAGAAGAAACTGCTGCCGTCGAGGGGTTGCATTGGCAAATGTTTTATATAATCTTGGTGTTCACAAAAAATTGAATGGGAAACTTGAAATCGAATTTATAATCACTGACCGTCAATATCTTCACATTCTTTGCAGAGGAGTCTTATTGTGGGTATTTTTGCTTGTTGAATCAAAATGGATAAGCTAAACCTTAAAATTGTCAGCACAAAAACTACATAATGTATAGCATAGTTGAGGAATACGTTGATAGCTCAATAATTTCGAACTTCCATTCCACAAGATACAGTGTGACAATGTATAATATAATTGCAAAGATGGTTAAGCGGACTAAATTAAATTGAGAGATTGGTTGAACACTCCATAATACCTCTCATACATTTTATTCATTTGTTCGGATTGTGCTCAACGGTTGAACTAAATCTTTATACAAATTCTATATTATTTACTTCCATTCCAGAAGCTCTGCTACTTCTATGCTAGCCACTATTTTGACTGAGTGGTTTTTGAGTAAATGTGTTGTTGTATCATCTCCTTCCTAGAGTGCTGCAGCCTGAGTCCTTGTAAGTTCTCACAGAAGCAGAGTATGTCAGAAGGTGTTTCACCTTTTTTGATTTGTCCTTATGGTACAGTGTCTGGTGACCATGGTCTGCTGTCTCCAAATGTCTCATACCCTACTCCAATAGCCTGGTTAAGACTTCCTCGTCTTCCTTGTTCAGTAAACCCTTTGTACGGAGATGACCTCTTGTCAAATTCCATTTGAAGTGATGGTTTCAGCCTATACAGTTCCAGATTTCCCTTTAGAGCCTTCTTCTTCTAACTGGTCCCTTAATTCATTACCTGCAATCCCCAACAAACATACTGAAGACAGTGTGTTGCCTTCCGCCATCCAAAAGGAATTTCTTTTTTCCAGTCCAGACCTAGATGTTGGATTGCTGATAGCTTCAAGCAGAGCCTGGCTGTCAGTGATTATCTCCATTTCTTGTTCGGTATGTCATCTTCTGATGTCGATGTCTTCATCAATACAGACTATAGCGGCAATCATCTCTGCTTGAAACACAGACGTATATCTACCAATGCTCAAGAACATTCTTTTGCAACCATCGGTTGAGAAGATTATGTCCCCAGCACTACCTTAGTGCATCTCCTGTTCCCTAGAAGAGACAATGTTCTCCGGTATCATGCTATCCAAACTTATGGGAAATATGCCTTTTTTTGTATTGCAGTCAATATATTCAGAAACACCAACTTTTTCTCCTCTACGAGACTGTAGGTGATCGTTGGTTATTCCATGGTAATGTAAAGCCAATGAACCACTTCGGATTGCGTTCCTCAGGTTTTGTCGATAACCCTCCTGTCAGAATAGCCTACCTGCCTTGGTGGTAGTTTTTCCTAGGTTTGCTCTTTAAGTCAGTTTGGTATCAAGGGGGTCTAAGATATATCCAGTTTCCATTGATTCATTCAGTCATTTCTCCATTTATTCATTGACTAATTCATTATTTATTCATTTATTCACTTATCTATTTATCATTTATATATTTATTCATGTATTCATTCATTTTATGCCACGAACAAGCCCAATTCCATACAAAAAATTAAGCAAGACAAATTTTGCTGGTCTCATGACTGTGCAGGAACGAGTGGATAGGATAATTGTTTCGATGGATGGGCACATTAAATGTTCTCACCTGTCTAGTTGAGAAAGGTAGTATGGACAGGCAGATTATATTAATAAGCTGTGGACTGTTACATATACCATTTTGGATGTTACATAACAGGCAATAAAAGGTCTTTTTGTTTTCTCCGATTAGAAGAGATACCCAATTGCTTCCATGAATTGTTATCTCTTATGTGCGTTTAGTGAGGAGGAGACCAAACAGATGAGCAATCATCAAGATGAGGCCATCATTGATTTTTGTATGACATTCGTGATGTGACCATTGAAACTAAGAGAGTCATCTGGAGTTATTTCCAAATCCCTAACCTGATTGACAGTATCGAGCAGTTGGCCATCAATGTGATAATTAAATAACATTTACTGCTATTAAGATCCATGCCAGTATACGAGCACCAAGTTGACAGGTTAGTTAGCTCTACTTGCAACAGTAAGGCGTCTAAAAAACTATTAGTAATTTCAAACCATTCCAAGTCATCTGCAAATAGAAGAGCTCCGTTCTCATGGAAACTTCTGGTAATATCGTTGATGAAGAGATTGAAAAGAGAGGGATCTGAATGACAGAAAATGCATAAGAATAGAAATGATTCACTCGTAGCTGTTGAGTTCTATCAATTGAGTAGCTATTTAACCACTGCAACATGGAACCATATATACCATATGATTCAAGTTTATGGATTTAAAGCTCATGGTTCACTCTGTCAAGGGGTTTGGAAAAGTCCCTTTCCCAAAGTTTCATGGGTTAACCAACCCAATTTTGCCAATTCACCAGAGATAAAACCAAATTGCTGAGAATTTAGGATCCTAAAACAAGTCTACTTCCAAAAATTTTCGAAATAGTGTGTAATATGGACATGGGACGGTCGTTTTTAATGTCAGATTTGTTATCATAATTATTTATTGGCTTAAAGTAGGAAACTAAGGGAAACCACTTATGTTTAGCGATTTATTGAAGATATGAACAGTTGTACTCTACCTTACAGAAGAACTCTTCTCATCGTTAAAGCATATAGTTTGTTATTTTTTCAATGATAAACTAGAAGGTACTTTTTTAGGTGCCAGTCCTCCACAATTTGTAGTGCTTCTTGTACGACATTCATAACTGTAACTGAGAATTTTCCATTGGTGACAATCACTATGTCGTCTGCAAAACCCTGCGTCCATATGCCTCGTAGTTTACAAAAAAAAACATACGCCACTGTTCATAAAAAAATTAAGACATCTTACTGACTTAATGTTACGAAATTATTTCAATCAAAGCGAAATTTCCACACAAAACTTCTGTTTCAACGGAATCCTTTTGATCATATAAACTTTTATACTAACCAGAATCTTTTGTGAATTCGACAACTTCAATTTTATACTACCCAGACTCAATCGTGAGCTGTTTATGAAGTTCTTCGAGAAAATTGAGTCACTGAGCGGAAGCTTAGATACACAGACTTTTTGGTGGGATATATTGAAAAGGTTCTGATCTTAGAAATAATCAGTCTCCCCATAAGCAGAGCTTCATTATACGGGGTGACACACCATATTTTTTATAGTGGACCAAAGAGGTCGATGGGAATATTCAATAGTATATTACATACCGAGGTGGGAAGTGTTACATTACTGTCGAGAGTTAGTTTTCGAGACAGTGATGTAACTTTCCACCGAGGTTTGTATGCTATTTTATTTACAACTATAATCTTCTAAACAAAAATTCGGAAAAAAGCAAATTTGTCATTATTTTTTCTCAAACGTCAACAATAAAATTACAAAGACAACCATAGAATGATGATGACAACTAACAACAAATAACTTATTTTCCCATTAGGTAGTGAGTAGGCGGGTGTTTAATAAACACTTCAAATTTGTCTGCTCTTGTCAGTGTTCGGACCGTGTAATTTAATTTTTTTATAAAATGTTGGATATAGAGCAGTGCACACCGCCAGACATAAAGGAAGCAGCGGAGAAAGCTGAAAAAAAACTTATGCCCCCAAAAAGTAAACCGAGTTATGATGAAGCATATAATACGTACAGAGATTGGTGCGCTAAAAAAGGGGTCACAAAAGCTGCATCGGAAAACATCGTTCTTGTCTACTTCAGTGAAATGGCTAAGACTAAGAAATCATCAACCTTATGGTCTACGTATTCCATGATAAAAACAACCTCAATTATCAGAGACAAGGTTGACATATCAAAATATGGAAAATTAATGGCTTTTTTGAAAAGGCAAAATGCCAATTATGAACCGAAGGAATCAAATACCTTTACCCAAGGAAATGTTGATACTTTCTTAGATGAAGCACCAGAAGAATCTCTTGTTCGGAAGGTTATTATTCTAACACTAATAAAATAGTTATTTTTAATCATATTTTTCAGCATTTTAGGTTGGTTTGGTAATTGGTCTTTCGGGAGCCTGCAGAAGTGATGAACTTTTTTAAATGAAAGCCCAAGATATTGATATTTTGGAAGAAAAGATCAGCATCATCATTCCTCAAACAAAAACATATCAAGCACGATCGTTTCTAATATTAAACACTTAATTGGTTGAAATTGTAAAGGAATATATGGAACTCGTTCACGAATTCCAAATGAGAGATTCTCATGCAAATGAGATTTGGAAAATTACCAATCAAGTCTTTGGACACAATTCCATATCGCAATTTCCGAAAAGAATAGCATCGTTTTTGAAAGTAAATAACGTCGGCGAGTATACTGGGCATTGTTTTCGGCGTACAGCAGCAACTTTGTTCACAAAAATGGAGGAGATGTTCTACAATTAAAGAGATTGGGAGAATGGAAATCGAGTACCGTGGCGGAAGGCTATGTAGATACTTTGTTCTCCAATCAAACGAAGACTGCTAATCTGCTCTCTGGCAAAACTACTTCCTCCAATCCTTCATCAGTCACCATGAAGAGTTCATCATCTGTACCACAAGAACTGAACTTTTCAAGCAAAGAAATTAGGCATGGGTTAATGGTTTCTGTAGCATCTCAATAGTTTGACCATAATAACGATCAATTTCAATAATGTCAATCAATAATCCCTAAATATATGTACATACAGAAATTATTAATCCTTTGTTTGAAAAGTACAGTTCTTGTTAATTTTGTTTTACTAATCCTAAAGAACTTAAGAAGTGCTGATGTTGTCAAGTGTGCTTATAAGTCTCAATAAAATCAAATAGGTAAATGAACTTTTTATTTAAAAAACTTAAAAAAGACATCTTCTCTCAAAATAAACAGAAAAAAAGCCTCTCACGGGTGGAAAATTTCCAGTGAAAGTAGGTAATATGTCAGTTTCAGACTTTTTAAATGTCAGTAATGATGACATTACATATATAGTTGTAAATAAAATCACTTTAACCTTTTCATTTCCAATAAATACATTCTCATCTTCAGGAAAACACAGTTGTTATCCTATGATTTTACAAAATTGCACTTGTAGCCTTCTCATTTTTACACCTTCCATTTATTGCCCTCCTCGCGTTAGTGCCTGATAGGTCTTGGTTCGCTCTCCATCAGACTATTCCCTAAAGTTTTTTTACAACTGCACAAAATATAAATTTTTCAACCCCTTGTTTTGAGCCTTTATATTTATAGCTCTAGTTTGGTGAGAATAAGAAATATCTAATAAAATCGGGCAGTAACTTTTAACAATATCAAATACAGCTAATTCACAATAACAATACTCCCATAGTCTAAGACTAAAATGAAACAAGCGCACTTGACTGACTGACCCTTATAGTTTGTTTGTAGAGTATAGGAATGCAATGATCCTTTAACAATCATATGGTGATCAAATATTACATAAAAGAATGGAGCTGATAAACGGCAAAAAAAGCAGACTATAATTTTTTCGTTCAAGTGGGTATATCTATATATCTTCTGTAAGTTCCTTGTGGCATTACTAATTATTTTTTCTCTTATTTTTTGGGAATCAAACCACAATGATGTTTTTTATTTTTTATTTCGACGTTTCGGCAGCGTTCCAGCTACCGTTGTAGATTAAGTAGTAATAAAAAAAATGTTTGGTCCCTATCTGACACAACGGAAAAAATATGACAACTAGACAATCAATAATATTTTTAAGTTTAAGACTACAAAGCTTTGTTTTCAAATTTTATTAAGGTCCATTGATTCCTAAAAAATAAGAGAAAAAATATTGGGTACATCTATGGGCACCGACAACATGGAGACCAAGAAACTCAATCAAATTTGAAGATCCTATTAATTCATTGTTAAGATTGAGAGGCTGCGAAACTAAACTGAAGTTTTTCCAGTGGTAAAACCAAGCCCGTTCGAGTCACATCAGTACCTAATAGTAATGTCATCTAGATCTGCATATTGCGTGACGATGATGCGAAATCCATCAACCAAAAAGTGCTCAACGCGCCTAAACAGTTTCCATTTCAAAAATAACGTAAAGTATTCGTGGATAACTGGTTTTTTTATCACTTGCTCTATTTCGAACATTTTCACTGATACTTTAATATAGGTACTACAAATGATAAGGCTGTAAAAACACGTTTTTCTTATTTTCCGATTTGTCTTGATAATTTTACTTTGGTTTTGTTATGTTGGCAGTAATACTCCACTTTAATCTTTCTACTTTCATCAACACCCACATAGGATCCAAGAGAGTGACAGTAGAAATTGGAAAAACAAATACCCACTGCGTTTTAAGGTGTTTTGCTGTTGCTTAAGGTGTTAAGTTTGCATTTTTTTCTCACCACCTATAGAGTAGCGATGCGTGGTGAGAGTGGGAACATTTATCTTTCCAATGTTTGCTTGATCTAATTATGATTTGTATCACAGACTATTGAGTAAAACTTTCGACTTCATGGAAGTTTTTGAGCCGCTGTAACCCGGCATTCATTTAAAGCCACTAACAATTGCTCAAAATTTTGTGTTAAATTATAAACCACATTTTGATATCTTTAAGGGCCGGTTCTATCACCTCTGGCTAAGAGTTCTAGTTATGGTTAACAAGATCTGACAAGAGGTTTGATGTTCTATGACCGCTTGCTTCGTTATAACCATAGGTTAAAGTTCTTTGACCAAAGGATAAAGTAACAGGCACTTTGAGTTCTTGTTAAAACTGTGACCACTGGTTAACCCAATTTTGGTGACATTTTACTCCACAATCTTGACAATGCTGAATAAATATATTTTTGTCACAGCACATCTCTATTTATTTTTAATTGACTACTTGTGAATAAGAGACGTTAGCGCTTAATGAAAATCCTATAAAGTATCATAAAAAAATAATGATTGATTCCGGACTTGATGGCTTAGATGAGGATGAGTTTTTCTTTCCCATGCCTCAACCTCGAAGACAAAAATTAATCAGAGAAAGTGTAAATTACTATGAAATTATCAGTTACGATCAGACCTTCTGCCATAAATTCCGGAGATGTTTAGCTCCCCGGCAATGTTTTCCCAACATTGCTGCTTTGCCTTCCAGGCTTCCAGGTTACGGCATCTGTGCTTTTATTCTATATTATTTTATATATAATGGAGCAGCAAGTTTTTACCCCACTCTCCTTTCCTTTCATTTTTTGTTCTTCCACTATAGAAACGAGAACAATCTGACAAAACAAGGTGCATAGAGAAATTTGTCTATAACAAGGTGCTTTGACATACTGTAATGTATGTATCCTACTATGGATACTTGGTGCATTAGAAGTGTGGAAGGGCCTCTGACTAGGTGGTGTTGCCGGTCACTTGGTGTGTCATCTCACAGGAATAAAACAACTATTGGAATCACTAGGTCATGTTCTCTTTATTACCTTACTTTACTATTATACATTAACTCACTTATTACTAGTACTAATTAGAATATTAATTAAAAGGATTACGATGAATAGAATACATTTAGAATAATTTAGAATGAATGTTAAAACACTTTCGTTTAACATATTTATACGACGAGTCAAGTTCACCGTTTCATAAACATAAACAATTCTGTTTACGTTTTACTTCGGACTCTGAACTTGACATCCTACGTGAGACCTTTCTGTTTTTATATATGTAAACGATTCATGCTATATCGACGTTAGCTTCAAGGGAATTTATGTCTTTAATCATAATAATACCATAATGATAATTTAAATAATTAATAAATAATATTTCGGCCAAAAGGCATCACACCTTCCCCTTTTACAAAAAGAATAAATTCCGTTGAGCTTCCTTCCCCCCAATGAAATAAGTTTACAATCATCCTAAAAATAGATGATTATTAAATAATGTCATTAACCTATGGTAACATATATTTATAATCTAATGTACGTCCAAAAATTGTTTACGATAACTTAACTGTTTGTCTTGTTTATTTATAATCACTTAATGTTTTTGTTTATGATAACTTAATTGTTTGTCTTGTTTATTTATAATCACTTAATGTTTGTTGTGACCTATTCGTAATTGTCTGTAAACACAACCGCACTCCGATACCACCTACACTTTTTAATTCATTTTACAATAAGGATGGATTCTGTTTTTGTGTATTTCTTTTATCACACCTGATTCTAATTTGACTTTACAGTTAACCTCACTCACCTCTGTGACTGTAAATGGACCTATATATTGAGATTCGAATTTGGTTCTATTTTCCCTCTTTACTAAAACTGAATCCCCTATTTTAAAATCAACTGGATTAGCTACCTTACTATTTTGACTTTGTCTACTAAGTTTATACTTGGTTAAATATTTCTCTGCTCTCTGATGAGCTACCTGCAGTTTATATTTTAACTCATTCTGATATTCCTCAATATTATAGCATGGCTCTATGTCGTTCGTGAGATTCTCGGGTAAGTTAGCACGTCTCCCGAACAATAATTCAAATGGCGTATAACCATGATAAGAGCTTGGAGTCGTATTATAACAATAAGCAAATAATTTGCACCATTCATCCCAGTCATCCATACTTTCATTTATAAAATGTCTCACATACTCATTAAGCGTTCTATGTAATTTCTCACAACCTCCTATAGCTTGATGATGATATGCTGTTGAATAATTATGACTAATATTTAACATTTTGGTTAAAGCATTGAATATTTCATTTTTATATTCTGTGCCTAAATCTGTCCTAATCATCACAAGGCATCACTTGATGGCTTAGATGAGGATGAGTTTTTCTTTCCCATGCCTCAACCTCGAAGACAAAAATTAATCAGAGAAAGTGTAAATTACTATGAAATTATCAGTGACGATCAGACCTTCTGCCATAAATTCCGGAGCTGTTTAGCTCCCCGGCAATGTTTTTCCAACAATGCTGCTTTGCCTTCCAGGCTTCCAGGTTACGGCATCTGTGCTTTTATTCTATATTATTTTATATATAATGGAGCAGCAAGTTTTTTCCCTACTCTCCTTTCCTTTCATTTTTTGTTCTTCCACTATAAAAACGAGAACAATCTGACAAAACAAGGTGCATAGAGAAATTTGTCTATAACAAGGTGCTTTGACATACCGATAACCAAACATTTTTATGCAATTTTTAGGCGAAAAGTCCAATTTTGTACAATATCTTTATAATGGATAGTACATTTACGAGAACTATCGATGTTGAGTAACCTCTAGTCAAAAGTAGCTGACACATGATAATAGAACACATTTTTTCGTAACCTTGAGGTCAAAACCTGACCAGTGGTTGATAAACTATCACTTTTGACCAGAGGTGATAGAACCCGACCTAAAGCGTCAGGAATTTCATGATACTTGCGTTTATTCGCACTTTTGCGCAATCTATTGGCAGTTTTAAGCCATAAAAACACATATTTAAGGTTATTCACCATCTTAATTTGATCAAAAATTCAATTACATACGTTGTTAACGATAGTTTCTTCTACTGTCAATTAGAGTCAAAAAACGCCTCTGCATTATTTAATTCAATTGAAGTAACCTTGATCGATTTGTTTTTAAAGTTTGGATAAACCTTGTCTAAGCTTCCGGAGTGTCTTTGGAGAATTCAAGGTTCTTTGCAGCTGGTGCTGTATTTTCGAGATGACTCCAGTACAATTCTCGTGTACGGAATTGAAGTTCGTATTCTCGAATTATTTTCGAAAGTTGGTGTACGATTTGTTCCACATGTGATGACTCGAGTTGTTATGCACCATTCGAATATCAAAATTTTGTTTGCTGACGATGCCCTTCTAGACTTTTCTTGGAAGGATTTAGATCATTCAGTTAGTGTTGTTGATGAAACACTACAAAATATTTACAAATGGTGTTGCAATAATTTATTAAGAATCAATGAAAATAAAACTAAATGTTTTTTTCTAACTATATATGTATCTATAAACAGTTTGTCGATAAAGGATGTAACATCACAATTGGTGGAGGTGGAAAGTCTATACAGTTAGTAGAAAAATTCAAATACTCAGGGGTAGTAATTAACAAACAGATGAAATTCACAGATCACGCCAACGTTCTTATCAAAACTACTGCGTTTAAGTTGAATGTCCTTTTTAGAAGTTCATTTAGCACATCAAAGTGGACTAATTGTATCATATATAATACTATCATTCTACCTTACTTCAATTACTGTCCTACGATACTCTTTCTACTAAATCAAAATGAGTTGAGCCCACTAGAGAAATTGCAGAATAGAGCAGTGCGGATAATACTATCTTGTTCAAAGTTTACTTCCATTAATATAATGCTTGAAACTTTGTGGTGGATGCCAATCAGAAATCTCTCACAACGAAATGTATTAATTTCTATTCATAAAATCAAGCATGGATTATTTCCAATTTATCCTCAGGAGAAGCTTGATTATAACTTAAATGTGCACAGTTATCAAACACGGAACAGAAATAACTTTTATAGTGAAACTGTTGTTGAAAGCTCAACAAAAAATTCACTATTTTCCAAAGGTCTAGATCATTATTACTCTTTTCCAGAAATAATTGAACATTTAAATTTTATGATAGGATTTGAAATCCAAGTCACAGATAATTTAATAAATTAATATTTCTCAAGAAACAATAACAATCTATAGAATTATTTAGTTGTAATCAAATGTGTAGTGTAGGTATTCGGCATATTTTAATTTGTATGTCTCGTTTACTTAGATTTTTAAATCATTTTTAACTGTCTTAAAACAAAGTACTAAGGATAAAAATATGATTCTGAAAATTTCATGTCAATAGAATATGTCGTTCTCCTAATACACCCAATTAAACAAGTATACCGTAGCGGGGCGAAGACTATGACTATGACGTCACCGCATATGAAAGTTAATGTGCACTAACATTACGCTTCTGACTATAACGTGTATCGCGTAGAATTTATTTATTTTGAATTACCCACAAAATTTTTGTGTTAATAAAATAAAATGTGATGACTTAATTTAAAAAAAAAAAGATTCATTAAATCTTCCAGAAGCGGACTTGCTAATGACTATGGAGTGTTTTAATAAAAAACACGAGTTCATTAAATTATAATTTTATACTATGTGACACATCGTTTTCGGCTGTTTTCCGGCCAGAATGATTAGAAATGTCAATATTATCATGAATACATGCTCTCTCAAATGATATACAGGGTGATTCCAGATGTTTTATTTTATTCCTGGTCTGGTGGACAATGTTACGGAGATAACGCTACATGATTAATGTGTAGTGGAAATTAAATCACCAATGTTGAAAAGAGCCAGAAAAACTTATTTTGATGGAGCAGGTAATATTGATTCCAAATGTTTACATCAGATTCAAATGCACGGGCAAAAAAAGCGATATTTGTTAGAGCTGATCCGGACTTTGGATCAAATAAATTAATTTCTTTCAAAACATATAATATACGCCAGTTTTGTTGATAATCCACTGAAAAAGATTACCTGTTTATTGGAAAAAAGCAGTATTTGATAAAATTCAATTTGTGAAGAACTGACTCATTAGTTTATTAAATAGCTTTGAATATTAATAGCACCACAAGCTATAAGAACAATATTATCTACTTTTTCCAATAAATTAAGATTAATACAAGCGTGTGGTTTTCAATAACCCTCTCAATATGGATTCACAACGTATTTTATAAGGTAATTTATAACGATTCTGATTGAAGAAAAATGAAATCCTAAAAATACACAAACAAAGTATGTTGACTTATCACTTAATGTTTTGAGTCTTTTTATGCTTTTCTGCCATTCTATTTTTTTGCATCCCCATTAATAGAAATAAATGTTTTGTTAGATGTTTTAATCGTAGTACTTTTACATTCTGGAACCGCACAATATTTATAGCTTTTTTTACTCTGGCTCTGGTCCATTGTGTCGATTAGTTTAAATTATTTCTAAACGTTCTTATTTCACAAACACAACACTGTTTAGAGTTTGCTAAAACGTATAATAATAAGCATATAAGCAAGTACTGTTACTAGCTAAGTGGTCATCTGACCGAAAACCGATCGGCGCGGTATCCGCTCTCTGAACGAGAGATTTCATATGCGATGACGTCACGCCTGAAATTCGGAGAGGAGCGCTGTTTAACGTTTATAATTTTTTTCAGGCGACTTAGGAGTCTCGCTGACATCCAATTTTTTGCACAGAGCTTCAAAATGATGTGCTCTTCCTAATCGTAAAATAAAAAAAAATATGTGAATGTGCCCATTTAACTAACTGAAAAACTTATCAAATAAGCGAGTTCATATATACTGCAGAAAAAACCCTGATAAATGGAAAAGTTTTACTTTGCTTCACTTATAAAAACAAAAATTGAAAGTAATTGGTCTTATTTGAAAAAAAAGTAATTTACCCTTTTTATATCATTCCCAGTTCAATAAATCCAAATCAAAATTAAATCGATCCGTATTCTCGCCCCTACAGCTACCCCTGTCGTTGAAGACACCCCAGCGCCACCCTCTTTGTACATTACATTAGCAAGAAATGTGTCCCACGCCGCGTTACGACCCCCAAGGGTGGTTTACCTCGAAAGGCGGTTTACCCCCGTTGCTTCGATTTATTTCACAGATTTTTTCAGGCCCAGTGGGTCTACGTTAAAATTCAGGTCCTTCCGAACTAGATTGTTCGTGACTATACAGGGTGCAGTGGATAGGGTAGATGAAGTTAAAGGAGTCTGAGATGTTTGGGCACAGATATCTATCATTTTTTAGTGCATTGGATAGCCAAACTAACAATTTAATTCATAAATACTCCTAACTAAGATTTATACAGTTGAATTTGTTGTATGAATTTTCAAATAGATTCTTCCGATTATTCCTTAGTGACTTTAGATCTAGGTTTTCCCAAATGAAAGATTTACTCAGAGTAAGAGTGGGAAATAAGTGATCTTCACGAAGGCATTCCTCTTAGAATCACCTGTAAGTTATTTTGCTGTTATTAGATATAATTAAGATTCCAATTTTACTTTACATATATGTCAAGAGAGATCCAAAAGTAAACAAATCAATTCAAACACTTGAAATGTTAATGCAAATAATAATGAAATCAATTATCTGAAAATGATTCCAAACAACAAAATTAAATAAACATTGTAGTCTGGTAGTCTCCAATAATAAAACAGCCGAAAGCGCTCTGCGATTTTAATAAATTAATATTTACACAGAATACAAATTTGTTTTCTTGACTTAAACAATAGAGTCACCCCACTGTGGATTCCAGGATTCCAAAAATGTAGATTTTGTAACATGGAAGAAGAAACCTGCATCCACATCCCCTCTAATTGCACACCACTTCTGAAGAGGATATCCTAAAATTCCCAACGGAAATAGGACTAAAGGCTACTAGTTTCCAAGACTCTCCTCAGAGCCTAATTAGAAGTGAGATGCAAAACACCAACAATATATGTTAATAACTGAATCATGAACAAACATGGCACTATGCAAAAGAATCGACATAGTATTTTGTTATTCATTTTCCTAATGTTCAATGGCAAATGATTAAATAACCGTACACTATCATACATAATAGATTTTTTTATTAGAGAGTAGGAGGGAATAGGTAAGAAGACTATATTAGAAGCACGACTATTGTAAGCACGAGCTAAGCAGATTTTCAATCCAAATTACCGATGCATGAGGCATATTGATTCCATTATATAGATGCAGGCCGAAGTTAAAATTTTTTGCTGGACAAAGTAAGGCCTGCAAGACTTCCTACACCTAATATGACAAAAGAATCTAACAGCTTGGTTTTGCAGGATGAAGACCATATTAAATAACTGGTCTGTACAAGAAGCCCAGAAACATACACCATAACGTAATTGCTTATAATGTCGGCCTAAACATTTACCTTTTCAGGATATTGTGTCCCATACTTCTGCATCCAATGGGGATTTTCACTTGCCCAGTATCGATACGTCTGGCGGTACATGGCCGTTGAGCATAAAAGCTGCTGCATCTGAAAAAAGTATATTTCTCATGATATTACGATCTCTGTTTAATCGTTCCATAATTGTTTCACAAAATTCGATTCTCCTATCAAAGTCATCTTCTAGCAGCTCCTTGGACCAAGTGTACCTTATACGCATGCCACTTCTCCTTTTCCAGCACTCTAGCAGCAGTAGAATGGTGTAAATTATTGTCCAGCGCAAATTGTCTCGAGCTGAAGGGATATTCTTGAAACTCAATGTAAACGTCAACTTTTTTGTCTTCGGAAATTGACAACATGGCTAGTTTCTTTAAACTTTTTCTCGATTTCACTAATTGTTGATTGAGAAATGGGTTAACGGTTGGAGATTAAGCATAAAATAAATTGCCAACTCCTTTCTGTGTCCTTACCCTATCTCCATAGCCAATCTTCATTAATATTTCAATTCGTTCGGTTTCGGTGATTGAACACTTGACTTATACACATATATTAGTGTTAAATTATAACTTAGTACCTACTATTATGAGTGACATATTCAAAAACAAAAAAAAATTTGGGTACTCTGCATGTTTGATTTCCAGGGGTGGTCCTCACAATAACTTAGTTATGGATCAGAATTTATTATTGAAATTTCACCAAATAAACAGTTTTGGTCGACCCTGTGGAAATAAAAATTCAAATAATTACATCGTTGTGAAGACGATTAGAAGACCTTCGCAATGATGTGTCTTGAGACACATGGTTGCATTGGAAAAATTGCTGATAACTTCACCACCTCAATACTGGTAACGCAATGTTCGTTACATCTACACCATGTGATGATAATTCGAAAATTAAAATTGACTAGCTTTTGTATTTTTTCCAAAAGTCGCTTATTTCGGAAATGATAAATTTATTCCATACGTTAGCGACATACTGTATAATAATATAAATATGTTTCTTTATGATAACTTTTGGGTTTTTTCCGCACGTTAGTATGAAAAATGGTGTACCTAACACGAGCGTAAAGTGACTGTTCTGCACTTGTTAGGTAAACTATACAGTGCTATTCAAAAGTCCCCCCCTCGTATCTTTTGAACGGCTACACTTACATTAATAAAATTTGGAGGGTGAAAATAAAGTATTGTAAACTTCTTTAAAATGCGAATGTTTGACAAATAAAATTAGTCAAAACCCACATTACACAAAAACAATTTGTTTTAGTGACGTAAGTGTTTTTTGCCTCAATGGAAATGTGAATACACAAAATGTAAGGTATTGGAGTGACAAAAATCCTCACACCAGAAAAAGTCAATGTTTGGGCAGGTATTTTGGGAAACCACATAGTTGGTCCTGTTTTCCTGAATTCAAATTCAGGCGGTGGAGTGTATCTGGAGATGTTACAAAATGCAATTGAGCCGTTAATTCTTGAAATTCTGGAAGATAATCCAGATGAATTCGGCCATCTGGAAATAAAGTTTCAACAAGATGGTGCTCCTGCACATTATTATGGTGCAGTAAGACGTTACATGGATGAAGAATATCGAGGTAGATGGATCGGCCGGCGAGGTCCTATAGAATGGCACCTCGGGCACCTCGGTCACCAGATCTGACGCCATTAGATTTTTTTCTATGGGGGTTCTTGAAATCCAAGCTTTATACTACGGCACCAGATAGCATTGGCGTTTTGAAAGAAAGAATTATTGAAGAATGCAATGCAATTTCAGCTGACACATTCTAAAGAGTACGACAAGAGTTTACACTTGCTATAAGAATCCATTGTTGATATTTGATTAATTAAATTTAAAAAAATAATTCCCATAATTATTGTATTTATTTAATTTATCCGTCAAAATTAGTTTAAACCCAAACAAAATTACCAATGTCAATGCCTTTCAAACGAGATATCACTTACCATAAGGCTCTGTTCAAAATTATTGGCCAGAGTGGCACTGTGACGTCATCTATTACTATTACGTCACCTGTTACCATTTGTAGAGAAGTTTACAACACTTTATTTTCACCCTCCAAATTTTATTAATGTAAATGTAGCCGTTCAAAAGATACGAGGGGGGGAGGGGACTTTTGAATAGCACTGTATAATAACTGTGCACTTGTATGAGCTCAAACACGATTTTTTTCAAATACTCGATTGAAGATCACAAATATATTACCTTCTTTTTTCTGGCTTGTTCTCTAAAATATGCTTAGAGTGCACTCTCGGAACTTGTGTTCTTCACCTTTTTTTCTTCGCACCACTTCCTTCATAATTCAATAGCTTTTTTTCTGGCACCAACCCGTGTGCTGCTGCGCGAGCAGCCTGTCGTATTTCTGGAGGGGTACAATCCATCAATTCTTCATCGGAAGACATTTTTCTCAACTTATTATTTGCGAACTCAATATCCATCCGACTTTATCTGACATTTATTCATATTCATATTAACAATAGAAGTTCCAGCTTAATGATTATGAGAAAAATGCCTGATAATTTTGTGCTAAAAGTAATATCTCAGGTATGTTCAAAACAAAACAAAGATTCATTAATTTTGATCGAAATATGATGGTTGTGAATAAAATAGTATACAAACCTCGGTAGGAAGTTTCATTCCTGTCTCGAGATCATAGAAACTAACTTCCTAATCTCTCAACAGTAACGAAATTCTTCCCACCTCGGTGTGTAATGAATGATTCTAGTTCATTTCCATAATTTGATGTTCACCATTAAATACAAGAACTTGCTGTACAGAGCGAAGCTATATCGTTTTTTAAAATAAGTTTCCTAACAGCGTACATTTTTATGTACAGACACACAACCTAGATGAGCCCATCCCACCCGGGCTGTTCCTCTCTAAGCAAGGTACATCTCCGAGAAGGAATTCCACCACTTCCCCTCATCTTATCCGATGGGTCTCCTCATCATAGTTCGCGTTTCGGCGTAGAGCTCGTCCCTAGCTAAAAGGGCTAGCAGCTGGGGGCGAGCCGTCTCCTCTTTGGCCGTGTAGCCTCGGTGGTTTTTTCTTCGGCGGTCTTCCGTTGGGTGTGTGTCTTCTGTTGTGTGTGTTTGCGCTGCCTCTACAAAGTGCGTCCTCAGCCGGCAATTTCGGCTGAAAACACCCTTATAGAGTGTGTCTTCTTTTCTTCCGATCCTTTACAAGCGACTTCAAGCCATTAGTTGAGCTAATAGCTTTGTCACCTGTTCGAGGATCTGTTCTTTCGTTGTTGTCGTCGTTGTTTTCTTGGTAGCTGCGGCTTGGGCGTAGCTGACTCCTGTCTTCTTTACTGCTGTTGCTGTTGTCCTTGTCTTCTGGCTGCTAGAGGCTTTTGGGCATCCTTTGTAGTTTGCTGGATGTTCCCCCTGGCAGTTTGCGCAGGTGGCCGGCTTGGTCTTCGGTCGTGGGCAGTCGTTGAATCGGTGTGGTCCTCCGCACTTCACGCATTTCATGTTTCCCCACGTTCTGGATGTGTTGGATTTTCCGGATTTTCTCTTTTTCCAGGCTCCAGCTCCACCAGGTAGATGGGCAGCGGTCTACTCTCTCCGAGTCTGGAATGTAGTTGGGTTAGTCGTTTAATTCTTACCCCTTGTCTCTCGATTCCTTCCTTGATTTCCTTGGTGTCCTCGCAGTGCGTTAGTCCTCGGATGACGATCCTTGCCATCCTTTCTTCTTGTGGCATATACGTTTACCACTCCACTTTTTTTCTCTCTTCTCTCAGGTACCTTGTGAGGTTCCTGTAGTCCTCTGGTCCGTCGCAGGGTATTTTCACTCCGAGTCTTTCCCGGATTGTTATGAACCTCGTCTTTATGTTTCGTATTTCGATTTATTTTTTTACGGAGCTCCAGTGGTGGATGCTCCGCAGAATGACGGGTGGTGGTCGGTGCGTCGTCTTCTTGTTTTCGCGGATGGCCTCGTCCATCGCTTCCTCGTTGGCTTTCCTCCGGGCGGCGGCTTCTTTTTTCTGTATATTCCTGATGGATATCACTTCCGTGAAATCCATCTTCTCTTCTTCACTGTCTTAGTCTTTTCTTGGGGATTCTGTCCTTTTAGTCTTTCTGCGGACGCTTTCTGAGCGGCTTCGGCTTCTCTTCTCCTCTTGCATCGCCTTTGCCAGCTTCTCCATGGCTTTTCTTAGGCCTGTCATCTCCTTTCCCATGCGCTGGATGGTTTTCTTCATCTCTTCTGCGGCTTTTTTCGCTTCTACTGCTTCTTTTTTGGCTTAGTCCCTTTCTTCTTGGAGTGTCTTCCTTATTTCCATGTCCAACAGCATTTTCGTGTCCCTCAGCATTTTCGTGACTTCTTCCGCTTTCTTTGTGTTTTCTCGCGCCACCATTTCTGCGTTCTTCATGGCTCCTGTTGCCTCGTTGTCCTCGCTGTCCGATGTTGTTTCCATTATCCTCCTTGTCCTGTTGCTAGCTTGGCTTCTAGCACAGCTGTCGTTCTTCTTTTTGGGTGGCATGTTAATAGTTCCTGTCCTCCACAGGTCCTAAAACATACAAAACATCTATCAAATCCGTACTTAAAAAATAAAAAAAATTTCAAGATTTTCATAAATAGAGAAATAGAGAAATAGAGAAACACTATTTGCGTTTAAAATGCTGTTTTCGTCTTCTGATTAGCTTTCGCCGGTTCGGTTGATAAAAATCAACCTCCGTCCGATAGCTTTTCAAAATCCGCTTCGCTTGCTTCTGAGTATTTAAGACACGTCCTTCCTACTCGGCTACTCGCTGTCGACTTTGTTCTCCTCTACTTTCCTAGCTCTAGCTAGCTTATCTCCCGTAGTAAACATTTATAAATCAACAAGTTATGAAGGTAGTAATTCGCACGATTCCTGTATTTACGACACACGTGTATTTTAACGATCGTTTTTCGAAGTCTTTAGAAGCGCTACATGAGAAAGCCGACAACGAGTGAACCCACTATTCTTGTTAATAATGTACGGAAAAGTAGTTAAAGCATATAAGATGAAAATTAGGCTCACAACAGTGGGGTTGTCTGAATCAGGATTGATCGAATTGACTATAAAATGTTAATTGATAATAACATTCAATTTATTCCGGTAAATAACTTCATTTTGTAATAAAAACAGATGCTAATGGACACTTAGCCAGTCGGAAAGCAAATACACATACAGCGTGTCCTCAGATGGGATATCCTATAGGTGGCAAATATTAAATATTAGTTTCAGTGGAGAATGTTATTCTTGGAGAAAAATTTTGCTTGTTCTAAAACCCCATAAAATGAAGTGAAATTCAAGTTTTCCAAAACCCGTCTCATTTTATAGTCAGTTTTATGAAAATCGTATGAATTTTTGCACCAAGTTCGAAAATAATGTATTAATCTAGTGAGTGACGTTTACGATGTACCAAGTAACTGTCAACTTTTATAAATTATTTTCAAATTGTCATCCTCCAATGAATTTGACAACAATGTTAGCTATTCAAGAATTATAATCACTATCAAAAATAATACAAAATAATAATGTAAGAAATACTAAGTGAACAAAAAACATCTATTCAATATGTCATCTCCCAGCTTCGAAACATCTCTTAATTCTCTTTATAAATTTTCTGTTGAGTTTTTCGCAGGATTTCTGGGGTGATTTCGTCAACGGCATTAATGATAGCTTGTTTCAAGTGTTCAATATTATAGTTTAAATTATTTGCGTAAACTTTTTGTTTTAAGTAGCCCCATGAAAAAATCTAAAATAGTTAAATCGGGGGATCGGAGCGGAAAAAATATTGATCCATAACGTCCCATCCATCGCCCAGGAAAATATTCATCAATCCATCCTCCAATTAGCAAAGTCAAATGTAACGAACATCCAACATGTTGAAAGTACATTTTATCACGCCTTTACTGTGAGGAAATTTTTTCTAATTCAGGTATTAGGAAGTTGTCCAGCAAATACAAATATACCTCCTGATTTTAACGTATCTTCCGGTAAATACGGTCCGATTATTCGATCTGGTGAAACCGCACACCAAACATCAACCTTTTTATCAAATTGACTCTTACAGTTAATCCTGTAGCTCGGGTTTTCACTAGCCCAATATCGACAATTTTGGGAAGAAACGACTCTGTTTGTTGTGAACGTTGCTTCATAAGTAAATAAAATATTATTGTGAAAGAATCGGTCCTGAATAAGATTTTCACCAATCATCGCACAAAAATGTAACCTTGAGTCATAATCATAATCTTGTGAGGTATAAATAAATTTTGGTTTGAATGGATGAATTTTGTGTCGCCTAAATATTTTCTGTATGTGACTCTTAGAAAAACCAACCTCCAATGCTCTTTTTCGTAGACTCAACTTGGGATTTTCCCATTTTGCAATTGCATACTGGTACGCAACTTTCCCAATACCATAACACTCAATAAGATATACTCTTTGTTGAATACTCCACATTGTTGTCAAATATTAATTGAAGAATGTCAATTTGAAATTATTTATAAAAGTAGACAGTAACTTGGTACATCGTAAACGTCACTCACTGGATTAATACATTATTTCCTAACTTATATGAAAATGGCTATAAAATGAGACGGGTTTCGAAAAACTTGAGATTTATTCCATTTTAAGGGGTTTCAGAACAAGCAAAACTTTTTATCAACAGTAAAAACACAAGAGCTTTTTTTTATCGGATAAATTTCTCTTTGCAACGGAACAGTTTTGCCAATCACTAGTTTTTCGAGCAAATTCAGTGATTGGCAAAACTTTAAGCTGAAGAGAAATTTATCTGATAAAAGAAAAGCTCGAGTGTTTTTTGGCACGATAAATTAACTACAGAATATATGGATGAACAACTTAAATTATAAGTAACCAAACTTGCGACTCATTGTCATTGTGTAAAAGTGACGTCCACTTACTAGATATTGAGGAAGAGGAGTTTTTATCCCGATAAAAAAGGATGCACCTTTCTTATCGATGTCAAAGTGACAATAACATTCCCAGGTATATGACATTTTAACATTGGAGTTAATTAATCAAGAATAACATTTTTCACTAAAACTAATATAACAAGGGAGCAAAATGCTACTTTTCCCCCCGAGGATGAAGTTTACTACCTGACGCGTAACTGAGGGCAGTAATCATTCGAGGGGGGAAAAGGCATTTTACTCCCATGTTATACATATATGATTTTTCCGCCTCCCTTAAATTTGTTCAAATCACTCATTATTTCATATTCTATTGATGTATTATAGAGTACCCAACCACAGAGTACAGATGGTAAACTCTGTGACTAACTCGCTTTGAAACTGTTAATCTGTCAATGGTCCATGGCATGCTATATATTTCTGTCCTAAATTCGATGTATCTATGAATAGAAGTCAAATTGTTAAATTAAAATAACAACATACTGATTTCTACCATTTTGCAAAATTTAGGGTGTTCTATAGATAAACGGTAAAATTTATACTTATATAATATTATATAGTATATGGGTTATCAATGCCGTAAAGTTATTTCATTGATGACGTACCACGACGTCACTTTTACTTTCTTTTCCTCCATAGGGAGTAAAAGTACTTTTCCACCCTAGGGAGGAAAAGTACGACTTTGCTCCCTATCCATACTTTGGATAGATGTAGGCGGAAAAAATATCCTCACACCAGTGAATAAAGTATTATTTGACCTAATACACTGCTTTGTGGTACTTCTCCGATACTTCAACATAATCAACACAATCCTCTCAGCATCCCAAGGAATTGATTCCACATTTTCTTTGTTTATCGTGTGTTTTGATCATTTGCTTTGAAACTGAAGAGGCAACTTCAGTCCGCTGTAGTTGTTTATTTCACAATTCAGAATCTTACTGGTAGATCCATAGTTGTGAAATGACGCACAAAATCAGTTTTATTCTTGTTAAAATAATCCAATCTCGATTCAATTCAATTTCTAAAAATAGCCTGTATACATTTACCTAATTATTCCTAATAGACACATTGAAGCTAACAGGTTAATAGCTCTCATCGCTACATTAAACATAATATTTTCTCTGAATTGATGTTATTAAACGGGATTAGATTAAATTTCACAATACACAAAGTCGTAACTTATATTTCTATGATACAACTCAATTGTTCAGTATAACAAAACGTTTCCTCATCTCGAACTCGAATCCGTACATGAACAATATTTTATTTTATGAGCTATAAACAGAGAAATATGACTTTAAAGATGTTTACACTATCAAGTTTTCATGTAAGTTTATTGAATTGTAGGTGGGTACTCATTCTTCGGTAATACTACTTTGAGTGCATGTACAATTCCTGTAAATCGTGACAGACATAGCCGCGCCAATTCATTTCGCTCCAAGCTATACAGGGGGTTACATGAGAAATATAAATTTTACATAATATGATCATCTATTAAATGTTAATCCACGTAATATTTGTTTCCACTGCTAGTGAAGTTGACAATTATTGCTTTTTCTAGCCAACTGAGAAGTTGAATTTCTCTATTAGTGGCTAATTTTTTTTCTATCATTAACCCAGGCCAATAATGGACGAATTCAAATATTTCAAGAATTCAGGAATAGAAGTTCAACAAAAACTTGTGCAATATAATTTTGTATACCCAGTAGATTGCCTTTAACATATTTGCTGCTTGAAATCACCTACCAAGAAAAAATTATTTGAATAAAGATGCCATTAGTTTTAAATTCACACTAAACAAAAAATGACTGATGACATAATAAGTACGTTCCTGATATATCGAAAACTGACAGTGTACTTGTCAGTCAGACGACGGGGTGAACGCTTGTCGTGGTGCATTTGTCAATTATTTTTAATTTTTGTCTCAAATTTGGCTAGTAATGGAAAAAATTGTACATATACCATGGTTGTGAAGACATTTATAAACCTCGCACCTTATTCCGCTCGGAGTGAAGCCCCTCGCAAAATATTCTTGGTGCTCAGTCAATAATAATAGCCTTCACCACCTTGATGTATGATATAATATAAATGTAATATATAATAGTTGAGCCACAATAGACCTAACGAAGGTCGCAGTGGAGGTGGCGAGAAGGCCCCACTCACATAGAACCTAATATAGAATAGTTAATTAATTCGAAATATATTCAAGACTATAGATTTGAATTGGGAGCTTTAGCTATAAGGATAAAATACATTCTAATTTCCAAAACTATAATTCTTTTTTCTTATTTTTTTATTGTATGTGTAATCTATTCATCGGACGCAGAAGCACTTGATTTAAATATATCCCGTATTCACTGGATGAGGTTTGTCTGCCTGGTAAAATCATTTGTGTCCAGAATAGCAACCAATTTAGAAACATGTGATTTCCTTTGAGTACATTATATAGCGGACATTCTACTATTGAATGCATCAAAGTTTAATTATAATCCATATTACAGAAACTACACGCTGCAGCCATATCTATGTGGTATTTCATGCCCCCTTGTGAAACATTTTCAAATCATTCAAGCTACATAGCCTAATTTGACGTATTAATCTATTTATACAGTGCTATTCAAGTCCACTCCCACCCTCGTATCTTTTGAACGGCTACACTTACATTAATAAAATTTGGAGGGAGGAAATAAAGTGTTGTAAACTTCCCTACGAATGGCAACAGGTGACTAAATAGTAATAGATGACGACACAGTGCCACTCTGGCCAATAATTCTAAATAGGACCTTATGGCAAGTGATATCTCGTTTGGAAGACATTGACATTGGCTACATAACCATATAAATTTTGTTTGGGTTTAAACCAATTTTGACAGATAAATTAAATTAATACCAAAATTATTGAAATTATTTTTTTTATATTTGATTAATCAAATATCAACAACGGATTCTGATAGCAAGTGTTCGAAATCTGCTCCGTCCACTTCCTGACAGTAATACATCCTATTAGTAAACTCTTGTCGTACTCGTTCGAATGTGTCAGCTGAAATTGCATTGCATTCTTCAATAATTCTTTCTTCCAAAACGCCAATGATATCTGGTGCCGTAGTATAAACCTTGGATTTCAAGTACCCCCATAGAAAAAAATCTAATGGTGTCAGATCTGGTGACCGAGGTGGCCATTCTATAGGCCCTCGCCGGCCAATCCATCTACCTCGATATTCTTCATCCAGGTAACGTCTTACTGCACCATAATAATGAGCAGGAGCACAATCTTGTTGGAATGTTATTTCCAGATGGCCGAATTCATCTGAATTATCTCCCAGAATTTCGAAAATTAACGGCTCAATTGCATTTTGTAACATCTCCAGATACACTTCACCGCTTAAACTTGAATTTGGGAAAACAGGACCAACTATATGGTTTCCCAAAATACCTGCCCAACCATTGACTTTTTCTGGAAATTGGGTATGTTGTTCACGGAAGGTGTGAGGATTTGTGTCACTCCAATACTTTACATTTTGTATTCACATTTCCATTGAGGCAAAAAGTACTTTCGTCACTGAAACAAATTGTTTTTGTGTAATGTGGGTTTTGACTAATTTTATTTGTCATACATTCACAGAATTCGAGTCCTCTGTCGGGATCGTCATCCGAAAGGTGGTGCACCATTTTTAACTTGTATGGATAAAATTTATTTTTAGCCAACATTCTCTGTACTGTACTTTCACTTACTCCACAGATAGACGCAACTTCAGTTGAAGAGGAAGTAGGGTTTACTACCATTTCAGCAACTACGAGTATATCAATTTTTTTATCATCACTAAATGTTGGTCGACCAAATCGTTTGGCATCTTGAACACTACCTGTTGCTTCAAACTAGTGGAGAAGCTATCTCAAATAAGTTCTCGAGATAGGGCGATCTGGGTATCTCCCATTGAATAAACGTTCCGCTTCATGGAGATTCTTTCTAGATTCACCAATTATTAAGATAGCTGCTACTTTGTCGGCTTGAGTAGGTACCATTTTGCCTATGTGAACTCTCAAACGTCTCGTTAAACAATAATAAAATTAAATATTTAAGCTATTTAGTAGAACTTTGCAAAGCAACAAATACTATTAAATTAAAAACGTCAATTTTTTTGACAACTAACCAGAGGCGGACTGAAAAATCTCCAATATTTAAATGTGAAATAATAATTTTGGCGAAGGGACGGCTCCTTTGGAAAAAGAAAATATGGCTATGTAGCCAATGTCAATGCCTTTCAAACGGGATATCACTTGCCATAAGGTCCCATTTAAAATGATTGGCCAGAGTGGCACTGTGACGTCATCTATTACTATTACGTCACCTGTTACCATTCGTAGAGAAGCTTACAACACTTTATTTTCACCCTCCAAATTTTATTGATGTTAGTGTAGCCGTTCAAAAGATACGAAGGGAGGAGGGGACTTTTGAATAGGACTGATATATTGGACATGATCTTTGCAAGTAAGTTCTGTTTTTAGAGAAAAAAAGATGTTTATATAATGAAGAAAAAGATGAAAGCGTTGTTCTATGCTGGTCATCACTCACTAAATATATACCTGTTAAATTTCTTTGGATTGTTGGTAACAATTATACCGGCCAATTTTCAATTTTTCATATATTTTTCTTCGTGAAACATCTCAGACACCTAGTTAAGTTTCTGAATCATACTGGTTGAGAATATACTTTTCACTTTTATCACAGACAATCGCTCGGATACTTCGGGACACAACTTTTACCCTCAAAAAGTTTTGATAAAACAAGAGGGTGTGTGTATGAGGGTAGTTAAACAAAAGTTTTCGGTAGTTACCATTCCATTAGGAGCGATTCTGTGAAATTCCAAATACGTGTGAACTACATAAATAGGTTGCTTCAGTTTCTGATTGTTTTGTTTTACCGAGTGTCTCAGAAAGTTAAAATATTAACTTCCATTCATTCAGAGAAAACCCCATGCACCTAGGGAAGCTAAATGTTCGGAAAAGGATATTAGGAGGAATTTTCTGCTCCTCCCGTTTATGTAGTAGCCATTATCCAAATAAATTATTTTTTTTTCATTTATTGTGCTATAGAATATAGGTACAATATAATATATTTAATAATAATAGTGATAATACTAATGAATGGTATAAAAAGTACAAAGTGCATTCATCATACACTATAACACCCGTTGAGTACCGCACCTAAGTGACTAACACTTGTATGTGCAATTGAAATAAAAACATTTTAAATGAAATATAACTATGAAATTGCCTTACAATAAATATTATCCAAATTGAAAAAAAGATTATTCACCACTACATACTATAACAGTCCATCTATAAAGTACTCTTTATTTTCATATATGTATTTCTTACACAAATTGATAAATGTCTTATATTTGGTTGTTGTTTTTATTGAATTTGGTGAAGAATTGAAAATTTTTGGAGCCAAAATGGTAGCAAACCTTTGGTTAGCATCATATCTTCTAAAAGGTACGAACATCATATGACTTGTATTATTTCTTGTTTGGTATTGATGATTTAAGAAGTTTTTTGTTTTAAGTTTAAAATAAAAGATACAGTTACTTACGTAATATAAACATCGAACATTTAAGGTATTTTCATTATATAATAAACTGGTTGAATAGAGCCTATTTTTGAAGAAAATTATTCGCAGAATATAATTCTGTATGACATTTAATTGTTTTAGAGCATTGTCATATAGCCCTCCACAAACAATGTTACCATATCTCAAGAGTGACTCCACTGAAGACTTATAAATTTGCAGAAGCAGTTTTTGAGGTAAAATTCTGCGAATTATATAAAATTTATGTATCAAACGCCTAATTTTATTCGTTTAATCTTGAATATGTTCGGTCCACTTCAAATTTTTGTCAACTTTAATGCCCAGGTATTTCATGGTGTTAGTTTCCCAAATAATATCAGAGTCATTTATTTTGATACAATTAAAATTTGGACTGTTTGCATAATTCAGTGAAAATGCTAAGTAAAATGTTTTATCGGTGTTTAAAGTTAATTTGCTACACTCAAGCCAATATGTGACCTTTTTAAAACCCTTAATAACAACTGTATCTCTGACAGTTTGCCAGTTCCTTGCTTTAAAAAGTAAGACTGTATCATCTCCATACGAGATGGAGACTCCACTTATTTCCAATTTCAATATGGAGTTGATATATATATATATAATAAAAAGTAATGGACCAAGGACTGTACCATGTGGTATTCCAATTTTGATGTTTAAAGGGTCACTCCACTCTTTTCTGATTTTCACAATTTGATTTATTTGCCCTAGGTAATTTTCAAAAACATCCAGCACAACACCTCTGACACGATAGTGCTCAAGGACATAAATGAGCTGACGATGAGGTACTGTGTCGAACGCCTTTGCAAGGTCCAGAAAAACTGCAATCACTTTTTCATTATTGTCAAGTCCATTTTTCACATTATTTATTAGTTCATACATAGCATCAGCAGTACTGACCCCTTTCATAAAACCAAACTGATTGTTATTTAAAATATAATTAAAAGTTAGATAATCAAATAATCGACTTTTTATACTTTCTTCAAAATTTTTTGCAAAATTAGAGATAACACTTATAGGTCGATAATTGGTAATATCAGTTTTGCTACCTTTTTTGAACATAGGTGTAATAGTAGATATTTTGAAAGACATTGGGACTGTACCAGTTGAGAAAATGTTATTTATAACATGAACTAAAGGGTCTAACAGGTATTTGTGATATTTTTTTATTATCCGTGATGGAATACCGCCCAAGTAACACATTTCATTTGCCAAGCAAATAATGCTAGAAAAAATGTTAAAGTTTGGCATATTCTTAGCATTATTTTATAGAATTATTTCAGCATTCCTTCAAAGACGTCCAATCTCTTTCGAGGCCAAATATTGCAGCCAAGTAGCAATGATTGCTAATAAGTCATTAAAAGTAGCCAAAGAATAGAAATATTGGCTTTAAAAAATGCCAAAAAATGAATGGCGAAATTGGAATTTTGTATGGTCATAAAATGCCATTAAGTGCTTCAATGAGTGCCATTTAAAAGCAATGATACGAAGTTTGGTATTGGAATTAATTTGGATTTTAAATAGTAATTAGACAAAATCGGTAAATAATGTGGATTGTTTTCTATTCTGTCTGTTGTTGATGTGTTGACAGTTTATACTGAAAAACTAAAATCTTAGTCAAACACTCTTTTTCCTTGTCGACATAACAATGAAATATTTAACTGAGACTCACCGAATTGAGATTTTAATGATGATCGGGTACGGGGATAACTGCAGAAGTCAAGTTGAAGTGGCAAACTTATTCAATCACAGGTATCCCCAATTTCCTGATATCTCACAAATTACTGTGTCTAAAATTCATGCACAATTCAGAGAACTTGGACATGTCAAACCATTGAAAAGAAAACCACACTTTGTTGAAGATGAGGTGAAAGTGGATATTTTGTTAAGTGTCGAAGAGAATCCAACTTCAAGTACACGTCAAATTGCCCGTGAAAATAATGTTAGTCATACAACTGCTCTAAGATGTCTTCATAAAGAAAAACTTCATCCCTACAAATCAACTTTTGTACAGGAGTTAACAGAAGACGATCCAGATCGTAGAACGGACTTCTGCGAAATATTGATGAACAAGCTGAACAGATATGAGATAGCTCTTGGTACCATTCTTTTTTCTTACGAATCAACATTCACATTGAATGGAGAGGTAAACCGACAGAATTGTAGATATTAGTCAGCAGAGAATCCTAATTGGATGCGTGAGACACATACTCAGTACCCTAAAAAGGTGAACGTTTGGGCCGGTATCATAGGCGACCATATTATTGGTCCTATATTTATAGATGGAAATTTGACAGCTAAAAAATATTTAAATATGCTTAGAAATGAAGTTATACCTGCGTTGGCAAACTTATATCCCAACGCATTAGATCCTAGCTTACCGAATGAAAATGTCTGGTTCCAGCAGGACGGGGCAACACCCCATTATGCTTTAATGGTAAGAACTCATTTAGATGGAATCTTCCCCAAT
>CAJUYG010000777.1:11669-22657 GCA_910591675.1 Galerucella calmariensis
TAACCTTTTTTGATTGCAATAGTTTTCGAGATATTTATTGTTTTCCTCTGGCAGATCTTCGTTTTAGGATAAAATGAAGCGTCTAGCAAAAATTAGTCCAAATCGAAAGGGGTCGAATCCCCCTAGAGATCGATTTGACGTGGAATTACCCAATTATTATATGCAACAAATTGCGAAAGCACCACAACGAAACTGAAAAACTTTCAGCCACACTATCGAAACAGTTCGTATCCAAGCAACTAATGAGAAATAAGCCGAATGATTCGGGAACATAACTTAAAATTAATGTAACCAGTCGGTGGTTTTAATAGATTCAGTGCATTATTCAATGTCCACTAGTATTCGTGGACAAATACGGTTGATCGAAAATTATTACACGTGGTCCGTACCGAAAACGGTCATTATGGTGTATAACATGCCACTAAATACCTCGACTCTTCGGCGGCTAGCAGAATGAAATTATCTATCTAGTGCCCTTGTAGTTTGTACGATCACATATCTCTCCTAAACGACTTTAAGTTAGACGGCCGGTGAGGGTTAAACAATAGATAAGCATCTGAAAATTTTTAAAATATTGTTATTTTGTAATAATAAGTTTGGCAGCATGGGTTGAACATACAGTGTAGAACAGCCAAATGAAATAAATTCGATAACGGATAAATGAGGGCGTGTTGGGGAAAACGTAGATTTTTATTTATAAATTTGTTGAACAAAATAATTATACAGGGTGTGTCATTTGACAGTGGCCAATACCAACTTGCTTATTTTGAATGCAATTCCCTGTATATTATTTATTTTTTTGGTTATTTAAATAATTATAATAGTTATTTATGTAATAAGGATCATAAAGACAATCATGATGGTACAAGTCGTGAATGAGCTTCTGAGTTGGCACTCTTACATGATCAAGCTCCCGAAACTGCTTTTCTATTTTGCTAATTATTCCTCGTGATACAGGCGGTATGTTTGTAAATTTTTCGTGAAATAACCGATAAACTTCCATTTGTGTCCCTGTGTTATCTCTAAAACCAATCATTTGTGAAATGGTTATTTTGTGCATTTCTGTTAAATGAACCATATTTCTGATATTATTACGTACAGTTTACGAAATTCAAACGACAATAGCACCGATACTGATCACTACTGTCATGCAGGCAGAGAACAAGCTGCGAAGGCTATACGAGTTTTATACGAAAATAAATAAAACTGTTTTTGTATTTTTTCTATTTCATATCAGTAAAAAGGAACGCTAGAATGGTTTTAGCTCACTTCCTCAATATCAATGGGAAATGAATATTGAGTTTAATATAGCGAATTTGTGAAATAATAGTTATTTATGTACCAAGGGTATAAATAGATGTTCATACCCTAAGGGCGACGTCTTATGAACCCGAGGGCCTCTAGCCTGAGGGTTTGTAAGTCGCGGTACATACAAACTTTTATGTCACACTAGTTCGTTATTGCAATCCAATCTGAATACAAATCAAAATTTCGAAAAAATCCGGTTTGAATTAATAACATTGCCATTTCATCATAGTAGACACCAACTATCGTTTCTAGGTGTATGTTGACAAACGTAAATGTCATAAAATCACAATAATTTTTATATGTTTCAAAGTAAGAAGTCAAAATGAAAGAAGATTGAGGAATTCCTGACGAAAGTATTGGAAAAGCAAAGAAAGCAACTGAAAATCTGTTGTCTGTAATATCATTAATGGAGGTTATTGAATAAGTTGAGCAAAAATCATTTCTCTTTATGCCCGCGCGGGCCATGAATTGAACTTTATGTAGTATGACATTAGATAGTTGGTAATTACGCAATAAAAACACAATAATGGACTAGTATAACATTGTTAAAGTGTAAAATTATGCAAATTTTTACCTTATTAGATAGTTTTTTACTTCGGAAGTTATAACTATTGTTACAACAGGTGTAATAAATATTCACGAAATAGTCCATCAAATAAAATCTACATGTTTTCTAGCTTTTTGCTGCATTTTCAATTTTTTGAAAACATGAAATGATGTGGATATTTTGATATAACCCTGTAAATACTTTAAAGTAGTGTCACAAAACAACTATCAAACCACCCGGGTTTGATATGAGAATAATATATCAAATAAAATTCTGTCATCTACAAATGACTTGAAACCGCTGCCGTCACCGTGATCGTCATCTTTATGTGACCTGCAACAGATGCCATCCTTATCAACGTCATCTACTTACCCAGTTAACACCAAATAACTCCACTGGACCGGCAATTTTAAGTAATTTACAGAATGCAACAAATTGTGCTTTTAATATTAATATTTATAATAATTAATAGTTTTTGGTTGAAGCTTTATATATGTATGTTGAAATGAAGTAACTTTTGAAAAATGGGTTGGTATACTTTTTTGTATATATACGGTCATAGAAAAAATAATATTCCTAACTCATGCGTAAAGTGTCTTTCCCGACCTTGACCGCTTGCCCGAACTCCGCTCCACGTCGTACGGGTCAATTGCAGTCGCGTGCGAGAAAGTATCACTTTTCGGAAAATAACTATTTTTCTCTCAATGTTAATATTTTTGTAACAAATCTGAATCCGAATCAATATGCAATGCGGAACGGAATACGTCTAGAGTTGAATGAAGTCGCTCATACTGAAGTGTTGGGGTCATTTTGGGGTAGATCCAACTACTTCTATAAGGAAAGTTTTACAAGAAACTGGAATATCACTAGGCTCAATACATAAGGTAACAAAATTTAATCAGTTCCATCTCATCTATTCCGGAAAGGTCATACGTAGTACCCCCAAAAAATAAATGTTTGGGCGGGGATTTTAGGCAACACCATAATAGGTCCCTTATTTATAAATGGTTCTCTTACCGGGGAGCTGTATTTAGATATGCTTCGGAACACAGTTGACGTACTGATCACTGAATCTTAAGAAAATCAAATTGATCAGCACGGAATTTTTTCACTCCAAGAAGACCAAATACACTTTCAACAAGATGGTGGGCCTGCGCACTACGCTAAGCCAGTACGTGATTGGTGGAATATCACATTCTCTGGTAGGTGGATAGAAAGAAGAGGGGCAGTAGAATGGCCACCAAGATCCTGTGATCTCAGTCAAAATGACTTTTTTCTATGGGGTTATCTCAAATCAGTAGTTCACAAAACTGAGCCACTAAACATTGACGATTTAAAAATTCGTATAACAGCTGCTTGTATGGCTATCAGGCCAGAAATTATCCAAAAAGTGCGCGAGGAATTTCATCACCGACTTTTTTATTGTTTTGAAACAAATGGTGAACATTTTAAACAATTATTAATAAAATGACGTTTCGAGCTAATGCGAAAAGAAATTATTTTCTCCAGCTGAGTGGTTTTTGACCCATAATTTTATCAAATCTCACCCAATTTTTAAAACAAATGCATCGGTGTATTTACAATGAAAGAGGCTTTCAAACTAGGTATAACAAGTGGGGTATTTGTATTTGAGATTTCAAATTTGGGGTTGCTAGGAGTTACAGGGATGAAAATATTGAAACTACTTGACCGTCGAAAAAGTTCCCCCGAAAAACAAAAATTTACCTGTCCTGGCGAACATGGCAATGTATTGGGGTTTTTGAGTTACAGGGGTGGTAAGTATTAAAATGAACACAGTGTATAGTATTTCAAAGTATTATTCTAACGCTTCACAAAGTTTTTGAAAATATTCCTCGAAAACAGTGACCGATCAACTAAAAAGAAACAACTACTTCTGGGCTATGGGCACCGACGGACATTGAATTATGATCTACAAGATTTAAACAACCATTCTACACATAAATTCAAAAGTTTTGCATCACCCTGAATCTCCGAAAAAAAAATGTGTTCGTTATAAATGAATTAGAGATTCATCAAATAATTAGTTTCAATAAAAAAACGTGTATATTTGTCAAAAATTTTTTATATCCAATAATAAACTTGCTTTAAACATAAAAAGTATTCTTAGAAATTAAATACAAATTGATTCTTTCTAAAGAAAAGGTTAAGTGAGAACCTGCATGAGAACTTTTAATAAAGAGTATTTCCACCAATAGAATTTATGCAAGCTTGAAGTCGCCTGCCCATGCTGTATACCAAATTATTGACATTCTGTTGAGGAATATTTCGACATTCTTCTTGGGCCGCATGAACAAGCTCTTGTACACTCCTGGGTGGATTTCTGCGTGCTGCCACTACCCTGGCAAGCATGTCCCAAGCATGTTCTATGGTATTCATGTCAGGAGATAGGGCAGGCCAGTTCAAACGATTGATCCCTTCAGTTTCAAGATACTCATTTACAGCTCTGGTTCGATGAGGTCGGGCGTTATCGTCCATAAAAACGATGGAATTGCCAACAGCTGTGCGCCATAGTCTCACGTGAGGATGTAGAATCTCTCTGAGATACCTACCACCATTCATCGTTCCCTCCACATGATTTAATTCTGTGCGATCATTTAACATGATACCAGCCCAAAACATAGCACTTCCTCCTCTGAAGGGCGGCACGGGGCGAGTATGGGCAAGCTGAGCAACTCTCGTTGGATCCCGCCACACACGTATCTTGTACCAAACAAATCCTTGTCTCGTCGGAAAAAAACACCGAATTCCAAAATTCTTCAGGCAAAGCCGCGTGTTCTTGAGCCCACTGTAGTCGGCGAACTCTGTGCTCAGGTTGTAGCCCGGACACTCTTATTGGTCGGTGACACCTCAAACCTGACGCAAGTATTCGTCTTCGTAATGTCGAGATCGATACTTGAACTCCCAACTCATGTCTCATATCTCTTTGGAGTGCTGGTATTGCCGTGGTCGGGTTTCTTCGGATAGTTAAGTGGATATAGCGGTTCTGCCGCTGATTAGTAACACGCCTTCTACCGCTTCTAGGTCTATCACGAAGAGAATTGGTCTGGAGATACCGGTTCCATACACGAGACACATCACTTTGCCAAACGCCAATGTTTGCCAAGAACCTTTGAGAATGACCTTCTTCAACTAAAGCCACTATTCTTGCACGGTCAATCTCACTTATGACTTGACGATTCATGTTTGTACTTAAAATCGTAAAAATCAAATGCTTTGAATGTTAAAATGATGGCACTAAAAATGTTATCTTACAAAAAAAACTGTAAACATCTGTATATTGCAAAAAATATGGAACATACTGAAATGGTAAACATTGATAAACAAGCCAACAAAAAATTATTAGCGCAAAAAAATTCCTTCGCATCCGAAGAAGGTGATGCAAAACTTTTGAATCTATGTGTAGTTGGCAATAAGGAAGTACATAACTTGCGAATTTCTTCTGCATATTTGCGCCTCATTAATTCCAAAGAATAAATGATTTACTCCGAATTTCAGTTCCCGTAGCGTATCGATTTATGTTAATTGAAGTTCTACTTTTGCGTAAGAATTAATCAGCGTTTCATGAGGTTTATCAAACTTGAACTGTAATATGCACTCTTTGACTGGGTGATGTACTAATAATTATTAATCACTTTTGGCATGATTAAATAAGCGGATGAGTAATGCGGGTGAATCAATTGAGAGCGAGAGAGATGAAGCAGTTGGCGCTGACAGTTCCTGCATTTCAGGTACGGCTGATATGGTTGCCATAATGGCCTCAGTTATCTATCGGACAGCTGACTGTGAAACAGCTCGCTAATAGCATTGATCTTCATATTGGGATTTCGAATAATCGGAGCTCATCTACTAAAAGAACATTTTATACCTGAGGGATTAATGTTTAACTGAATTGTTATCCATTACAAACGGCTGTTGACTGTAAAATAAAAATAATTAAAGCTTTTGTTGGTGTTTTGAAAACCGCCAGGGATAAATTTTAGCACGCGGTCAACTTTGTTGCTTCGTACAGATACACCGAGAGAAGTAATAATATTTGGAATAACACTAGGAAAAAATTTGTTCATTGTAAAAATCATTTGCGTAGGGTATTTGTAACAACAGTTTAAGTGAAATTTATATGGTTCAATGTACTCAGAGGGAACGTAGCCTTTCCATTGTCACAACACTTTAAAGTTACTCGTAGCCTTCACCTTCATAATTTTGATGAATAGAATAACAGAAAAACTTAGTACAATAAAAAGGTAGAACGTGTCGCGGGAAACACAGTAGGAACTTTAGCTCCTGAAATTTTTTGAATTAATAAATAAATATACACATATTAATATAAGCATTTATTTTACTCTGGATGAAACTTCATTTAACAAAAATATACAGTAGTATTAATTATAAGTGAAAATGAAAATCTTATTATTAAGTTGATTGGCACAATAGTAATTTATGATACAAGTGCGCGAAGTTATACTTTTGCGCACGAGTTGCGAAAATGCCAAAATATTATATGAAATAATCCGTACAAATTAACAACAAATACTTAAAACAGAATTAAATGGGTATTTAAGGGGACATCAGATTTTATAAAATTATGTAAGACATCTGACGTTATAAATAAACAATTTGCATATTCCTCGGTGGTCGAGTAGTAAGCAAACCAGACTCTCACGCGGTAGACCCGGGTTCGATTCCTCGCGGAGAAGTTTTTTTTCAATTGTTTATTTTATTTTTAAGCAATTATTCCGCTTGATAGTAATGACGACAACAGGTAGACGTTCGAAATATTTAGCAGAATATTCATTATTATAGATAATGAGGGAGTCCGAATGGCAACATCTACTTATATACAGCATTGTATATTTAAAAAGGGAAACCGTAGCATTATACAAATTGGACATTCAAGAACTGTATGTTTAACACAAAGAAATTAGTGGAAACATAACATTGAATTGTTAAATGTTTAATTCAAAGTTATATTACAGTTTATGGAAATTTTGATTTCCTAGATTTTTTCTTAAGTGGGTCGTAGGAAAAATATGCTGTTCGACTCGAGTGGATTGTCCATATCGCACTTGACCGATTGAGCAATCTTCGTCCTCGTACGATATGGCAATCATATCCACTCTAGTTTCACAAACTACTATTTCTATCAAAATATTCCCTTTTACATTCAAAAACAAGCTGCCAAATGTCAAATCAATGTATCCATCCATTTTAAAGTTATCGAATTAAAACATTCAAGTTTTCAAAATTTCAACACCCTGTATTTCGAAAAGTAAATGTGCTAGACCCCTTAATCCTCATATCATTTTGTCTAATTTCACGAGATGAATCTACATGCAAACGTTGTAATTACCCTTAACGTTCGAGATGCTAACACCATTTTTTGTGCTATCGTATTGAAATAAATTTCGAATAAAATAATTTGAATTTCTTCGAAATGAACGGAATGTCAAAAGTGACATTTATACTTCTCGATCAGTTTAAAATATATTTTGCATTTTGGTGGAATCTATTTATTACTTTTCGACGTCTGAACGGTGAATAAATTACTTACCGACGTGTTAAACTTAAAAACCAGTAAACACAACCTACCGTCCTGACAACCGATGCTGTAAATACCTAAACAAAAAAGATCAATCGCGCGGAAAAAATTATGGAAATAATAGTAAAAATGTATCCGAACAAATTCAAGTAGATCACCAGCACTCCGAATACCAGCTTTGCTAGCCTCGGTGGTTCAGTGGTAGAATGCTCGCATCACACGCGGGCGGCCCGGGTTCGATTCCCGGCCGAAGCATATGAATCGCTGCTTCGTAAACGAGAGAGAGACTCAGGAGAGAGCACACGCACGCAAGTAAGGCACATAACGAAGCAACGTAACATAACGTAACGGTCAGATCTTTTGCGTCGCGACCCCCGGTCGCTCAAACCTAACCTGACGTAAAGAACTAAAGTTCCAAAAAGTAAAGAAACATTATAGGTTTGTTCGTAGAAAGAAACTCCAGTCGATTGGAAATTTGTCAAACTCTGACATTCCGTTTGTAATTCGTTGTAAATCGATTGGCAATTTTTGTTGTACAAACGAATGGAGAATTTTGACAGTGATATCTTTAATAAAAATGAACTAAAAGTTCTTCATCACTTGAAGAAGAGCTTGAATAATTATTATTGTCATACATCTGAAAGAAATGAAAAATAAGTAAATAATTTTGTGATGTGTGTGTGTGTGTTATTCTGTGGCCATCCTAATAAGAAGCCAGATATTCATTTTAAATGTCTGGTATTACAACATACAAATTATTCCATTAACGTTTTATTTTAGAAGGAAATGGCTGGTTATAATCCGGTCAATCTAGACTTTTGAAGGTACATAATTTCCCAGCAAGCTGAAAGTGCGTATAATTTTCAAAACATACATAAAAATAACACCTGAAAGTTCTTCATCATTCCGGCGCTTGGGAAAGAATTTATTCGAGGTCAAAGGTCAAAAATCTCGAGAAAAAATTGTCTAGTACAAAAATTATAGAACATTAAATTCTTCATGAAAAATGTACAAACTACTATTTCCTCAGAGCCATCGTTTCTGAGATATAACGAGTCCAATAATTGTAAAATTTGTAAACGACATAATATGCACACGTTTTCACGCCACCTATGAGTGGTTTCCCAAGTAGGCCTATTCCACATATCTGTTGTCACGAAATAGCAGAAGAACTAGCAAAGAGGGAGACTGAAATACCTTTCTGGGGCCTTTTGCGGAATCATCCCCAATGTAATATTGGAAGAAATAGATAAAGCCGGGAAAAAGAGAAGATCTGACCATTGAAAAGATCTAGTAGGACTTATACAATAAAATATTCTTCTGTGTGACCACAACCTGTTGAGGTGAATGCATAAGTCAAAGTGGAACTGTGCTAAGAGTTTTAACAGGGATGCTAACGGGACATTGTCGTCTAAATATGGGCACCTGAAAAAGCTCAAAATATTTGAGGAAGAAGAATGTAGATTTTGCGGCATGGAAGAAAAAACCTCCATCCACATACTTTCCAACTGCACAGCACTCCAGAATCCTAAAGCACAACACCTGTGAGATTACTGGATAGAAGAGGAACATTTACCTAAGTTGAAGCCTGCAGATATCCTAAAATTCCTCCGGGAAATAGGAGTGGGGGAGGTACTAGTTTCTGAGACTCCCTTCAAAAACTAAGTAGAAGTAAAGGGGCAAAATCGATATTTTCGGTCTCAGTGAATGTCACCCCAAAATAAATACAAACATACATACACACATATGTAAACTGATTGAGAAATATTTTCAGCTATATTACAGCTTCAGAGACGTATACTTTGGCAAGTTTATCTGAAACCGTAAGAGGAATGCAGTCGAAAACATTCGACATTGCCACCTTTAACTATGGAAAAGCTGAAGTGCTAACTATGTAGTGATAATAAATATAAATGGGTCTTTTTAAAAATATGATTGAACGTTAATTTTATAATGTGCTTGTTTCCTTGGATTTATTTCATTAACCTTTTTTTTTCAATTTATGAATATTAAAAAATTAACACTTTTCCAAATTTGTTATGGGTTTTTTGAAGCTATATGATTGAACGTTAATTTTATAATGTGCTTGTCTCCTTGGATTTATTTCATTAACCTTTTTTTTCAATTTATGAATATTAAAAAATTAACACTTTTCCAAATTTGTTATGGGTTTTTTGAAGCTCTGGCACCGTTGTACGAAAACCATAATGACCACACCTTCCGAATTACATTATTGGTGATTTGTATCGACCAGCTGACTTCTTATTGGCAAGCGCGTGCGTGAGATCTTCCCTCTCACTTCGTCAATTGACTAATATTGATTTATCCAGTGGCGTTGGTATTGTCAGTGACATTTGTATTTTCAGTTTTACTTGGTAAAATAGGTACCGTACGCCATTTGTACGTTTGACAGATAGGCGCCATGTTTTTCCTCGCCTCTTACCGATGCCGCATAGCTTCAGATAAACTTGCCAAACTATATATACGTGGTGTACTTATGCATATTATGTCGTTTACAAATTTTACAATTATTTGTCACGTTATATCTCAGAAACGGTGACTCTAAGAAAAAAAGTATCGGTACATTTCTTATAGAGAATTTTACGTTCTACAATTTTTGTTTGGAACAATTTTGTGATAAAACTCACCATTTTGCTGAAAATCGCGAGAAACCAATTTTTTTCGAGATTTTTGACCTTCACTATTCTTTTTTGGTCTAATTTGACCGGATTATCAGCTATTTCCGTGTTTTTTCACAATAACAGACAAATAGTAAAAATATGTCACTTTCTACAGCATCACAACTCGCATGCTCAAACTAAAAATTTGATCCCGTTCAGCAAATTATTCTGATAGTTGGCAACTGATCCGAAAGCGCAAATTTCTTTCTTCAAACAAAGGATTTGTAAATCACCAACTGCCAAATTGTTTCTACGAACGCTTTTTTTTAATGCGCATGCCTCTGACGGTTTCTGATAGTTTCTGACTGTTTTACGAACAAACCTATATGAATAATAAAAACTCACAATATAGGAAGAACTGAATATTTCAGTGGCAACGGCAACAGCGTAATACCCACTTTAAGCACGAAATCATCGAACAATGCCACACAGTTTTACTGTTTAATAACGATGGCAATCATTCCGGGTATTGAGTAATTTTTAAAAAAGAGTTCGAACCTTTTTCCATGTTATTATCGAACATACTTAGGTATATTATGTCGATACAGTATCAAAAAAGTCAATTAACAAAGTTGTGTTCTATTAATGGACAATCGTCCTACCATGCATCATTCAGCGTCGTCGTTCGTTCAAACGAAAACAGAAAATCAACCCCAGCAAACCTTCTAGCATTCTATAAAAAGAGACAGAATCACGCAAAGCGAACATTATACTCTTTTTACGGTTCTTTTTCTCTCCTAAATAAAACAACAACTGTAAATTATCCACTAGTATAACTGCGACAAAAAAAAAATAGAAAATAATCCAAGTACAACGTTTTGTTTTGCTGGAGATAGCTTTTCAGTGGCGGAGATACAATAAAAACAGAAATCATCGGACCATACCATACCATACC
>CAJUYG010000777.1:32657-60438 GCA_910591675.1 Galerucella calmariensis
TGACTTAAAAAGACGAATCACGCTTGCGATTAGATCAGTCACCCCTAGGATGTTGAGTAACGTTAGAAGACCATTAGCATATTGCCAATGCGTTCGGGGCGAGCATTTTGAGCATTTCCTGCATTGACATTAATGTTTTTTTTTTCAGTTTATCAAGAAATAATTAGTATGACTTATTAGGTTCTCAGTGTAATGTAACGAATTTGAGGAATAATAGTATATTACGTAACGTGTGTGGTAAGAAGCATTTTACGCACGAATGGAAAAGTTACGAGTTACGTACTATACTTTACCTACGACCTACTTGTACTTGTATTTTTTATAAGAAGCATAAGAAATAGCAGTTACATAATTAGAGGTGCTTGGTAAACTCCATCTCTATTACTCTATTACCAATTAAAGACGCACAGTGAAGAACTAACTTTTAATCATTATTAATATTTTGTTGATAATCGAAAGTCCATTTTTCAATTATAATCAATACATATACTTAGCCCTTTGGGCTTTTTATAGTTAAACATGGCTGTATTGAATGTTTTCAAATAGTAAATTTTGAATAAAATGGTGACGTCTGATGACAGTTGCTAAGATGTCGCTAGGGAAGCCGTGCGATTTACTTTACAGCTGTGCGTTTTTTTTACAGTGCGTAATAGACGTCATTACATTGATACCGACTGTGTGTTATTGGCTGATTACAGGGGGGGGTCGTAGGTGAAATAATTTATTTTAATGTAAATTTTTGTAATAAATCTGAAAACACTTAATATATTCGAAACAGTTGAAGATAGGTATAGGACATTGTACATGGATTATGTCTATACTTTCCTGAAGAATCCAAAAAATAAATATTTTACTGTGGGTTTCATTGGAAATAAGAATTGGTATTGGCCACCTGACACCCCACATAGTTTTTTTTTCAAAAATAGAACTCATTCCATTTGGCTGTTACAAACTGATGTATCTCTATACTATATTATATTTATCTATCTATATATAATATGTGAGCTAGTTGTGAAACAGCCCGTATATTTTCTGTCAATTAATCGAATGTGAACTTTTTATTTCTTTACGCTTGAATTCTAGTGGATTCGGCCTCATCGCAACTACGCTTTTTACGTGATCCCAAACAAAACACGTCAAGGCATACTCTCGACCAGTTTGACCATTGTCCCTTGAAAATTGGACGTACGTGCTTGGTCTCTGCCGAGTTTGTTTAGAAAAATCAACAAAAATTTCTGCAGATTCTCCAGGGAGTCATTAACGTTGCGATGAAAAAGGAGACAATCGAAGTTGTTCGCGTAGGAGACTTCACAGCTCGAGAGAAGGACGTTGGACGTTTCATTTTTTTTAAAGAAAATTGCTTGGGGATGGTGGAGAGTTTCGTTAGATTTATACCGGGGCAAAAATATGCATCAGTTGCAATGAGCTAGTGTTTGGTTTTTGTCTTTTTATTTTTCAATTTCGTAAAGATAACCCCATTTTGGCAATGCTCAGTGTCATTTTACAGATGCCTGATAAGTCATACCTACGTGAACATTTATAAAAAATATTCTTTTGAAGCTGCGATGCACAGATTTATGTATAGAATGTCAAGATTCGGAGAACTGTTCGAACGCTTAAAAGTGTTCAGAAGATATTGAAGAATTTAAAGAGATCGCACGGGAAGTTTCTTTTGGAGACCCTGAAATAAATAATTACTTGAGAAGTTTAGCGTCGTAATTGTCTGGATCTAGGAGAAATTCAGTGGGAAAGATCAAACCGCCAAAAAGACCAAACCTATGGTATAAATTGATTTTATTAGAGATATCGCAAGCGTTTGTGAAATAAGTTATATTAGACGAGTTTTCGTGCTCTTGTTTATTGAGTATATCATTTCTTCTTCTAAATAATATAATAAATTTGACGTTTTATGATTATAACTCTTGCGTTCCATCCAAAACGTCAAAATAGCGACAACTAAGCATATGGTACGTATATCTCCGAGAATTTCAGTGCGGTTACTAGCGGTTTCCAGATTTCATGGAATCTGTTCCTTATATACGAACCACTTGTCATTGTCAATATTACCATTGTCTAATTTTTTAGACAATCATATTACCCTATTTCTGCTTCTGGCGTTTCTGCAGCTTTCACAAACATTAATTTTATTCTGTTCGGATAATTTAAATTAACAATAAACAAACAAACCATAAACTTAAATGACAAGTAGTTACCAAACTCACCATAATGAAAGTACGGTTGCTCTGGTGACAGATAATTCACCGAAGTTTCAGGAAATGATCACCACTTTTTCAGGAATTTAATACGCTAAATAAGGTGCTGTAATTCTGTACTAAATACCGTAACATGCTAAACGTATGGATGAAAATAGGTATGGCAAACCAACGGTCCAGCTCATTATTTTTTTTATTGGTGAACCATTTTACCTATTTGAAGTACGCCTCAGCGTGTTTAAATCGAACTTTAAAACACGAGCGTGTTTTAAAGTTGGCGTGGCAACATCAACAACCCGAGAAACGAAGTCTAAATCTATGGTCTAAATCATGTCTAAATGACAATTTTTTCATCATTGATCTGACAGGAGGTAGTTTGTAACGTCAAAACTTACAGTATTCAACTATGTCAAATTTATAAATTAAAATGGAAAATGCCATTGGTATTGCTTGAAATATTAATATTTCGATTTTTCAAATCTTAGGAAATGGTATTTAAATTAATACTATTGACATTCACAGAACTCAATAAGGTTGAACTTCCATCAAAATACAAATCAGTTTATGTTATCCTAATTTCCATGACAACGCAAGGTATACATCATATACATCACGAATTCAATCATTTGACATTTAGTTCATATTTTCATCTATGATTTCCATTTCTTGTGGTCGCAGTAGTTATAGACCAGTATTCATAATTTCAAAGTGCACCAATAAAAAAAATAGCGTAAAGTATTCGTGGATAACTGGTCTTTAAAACACTTGCTCTATTTCGAGCACTCCGGCTTCGCCGTCGTGCTCGAAAAATCGCGCGTGTTTTAAAGACCTTAATATCCACTTATACTTTTTTCTACTAACGTGCGGAAAGTGAATCTTTTCCGCCCTAAAAAGCGTGCGGAAAGAGTCACTTTTCCGCACTAGTGCGGAAAGTAAATTTATTGACATTTGAGGAATATACTGACATTTGAATATTCAAAATATCTATTTTGTATATCCAAGTTTACCAAATGACTGAAAAATTAATAAATTTATTATAATGCTGCTATAATTTTTAATAAAAAAAAAACTTATTTTTCAATAATTTTTTGATGGCCCTGGTATAAGCCTCATCAAATGAATGTCAAATAATAATAATTTATTTGTTGATATGTATATAATGAGAAATGTTGATTTATGATTACTTTTGGGTTCTTTCCGCATGCTAGTAGAAAAAATAGTGTACCTAACACGTGCGTAAAGTGACTTTTCCGCACGCGATTGCTGGCCGAACTCCGCTAAAGCGTCGTTCGGCCATCTGCAATAGCGTGCGGAAAAGTATCACTTTCCGCACTAGTTAGGTAAACTACTATAATATACTATTTTGTTTTATTCATTTTTTACCGTACATTATTTAGTCGTTACGAGCAGTTTCCATAAAATAGTTCAAATGAACACTTTGGAATTGATAGGTATAGTAGACGTGATATTTTTTATGCAGCTATCTAATCGTATATCCCCTTTAAGTTATATTGCTGACCATGGAGGTATCGTATCGAATTACAGTCGAACAAAAAGCCGACAACTTTAAGTTCGCACAATATCTATTACGTCAAGTATACCTACACTACGACCAAAAGATTGTTTTTTCAATATCTGAGGAACTGACCTGACCTGAGATGGGATAATGACATGCAATAAAACCATAAAAGTATTAGCCGTGACAGAGTCGTATTTATTTTGTTGGAGAATAATAAATTATTACCTGAAAACTCTTTACTTTTGGGTCATCTTTTTCATCAGGTATAGTGCGGCTCTACACGGTGAATCCGGAAAGTTTTATGGTTTCATTGCATCTCAAGCCCAAGTTAGGTCGAGTCAGCTCACTTGGAAAAAGTTATCCATAAGGCCAGACTATCTTTGTGGACATGTCGCAGGATCTGTGGAAAATCTTGGGGCTTGGGACCCAAACAAATCTATTGGATATATGTGATGATCGTTAGACCAATGATCACATATGGAGCTATTGCCTGGTGGCCGAAAGCTTTACAGCGAACGGCCCAAGCAAAGCTCTCTGGTTTACAGAGACAGGCTTGTCTGGCAATCACTGGTGCTATCAGCTCCATACCGTCAGCAGCCATGGAAATCCTTCTGGACCTACCTCCTCTCCATATATTTTTGGAAAGAGAGGCTGGATGGACAGCATACAGAAATGTACATATTTCTAAATGCACAAATCAGGCTTATGCAGAACGAAGCAGAATACTAGCGGACAGTGAAAGTCACAGTATTCTGGGAATGACCTCTGACATAATGCCTCCAACAGTAAACTACGACCTGCCTTACACCGACCTAATTCCAAATAGAGATGAATGAGAGCAGACAGCTGTTGGTACACAGACGGCTCAAAAACACCATCAGGTTCTGGTGCAGGTGTATACGGGCGCAGACCTAGGACAGAAATTTCAACCATGCAACCGTATTGCAGACGGAAATTTACGCCATTGTTTCATGTGTGGAACAAGCCAATCTCATACATAGAACAATAAAAATTTTCTCGGACAGCCAAGCGGCTTTGAAAGCACTTAGCTCTCGTCATGTAACGTCGAAATTGGTTTTAGACTGCCAAAAAAGACTCTCCTCAATAGGAGAACTCAATAAAGTATTGCTGGTCTGGATCCCTGGCCATTCTGACATGGAAGGAAACGAGAAGGCAGACTTTCTTGCAAGGGAGGGTGCCGCACGTGTTTCTATCGGACCAGAACCTACAATTGGCATCGCAATAAGTTTTGCCAAACAAACACTAAATACCTGAACAGCAAGAAGAGCTTTAGACTTCTGGCATAATTTACCAGGATTGGTTCATTCAAAGGCTTTTATACATCGATGTCTCCAAACAAATGTTAGACCATAGCAGGCATGACCTACGTTGTCTAACAGGCCTTTTAACAGGCCTCTGTCAACTGAATCATCATATGCTAAAACTTGGACTGTCGGAAGATCCGACTTGCCGTCTTTGTTTGGAAGATGATGAAACAGCAGAGCATATAATTTGTGCCTGCCCCGCCGCGGCTCGAATCAGGTATCTGATGTTTGGCAGGGTCTCTTTCTCGCCCTCGGACCTGAAATATCATTCACCAAATAGAATAATCGGCTTTGTTAAGGAGCTGAATTTGTTTGGTGAAATCTGAATAGGTGTGAGCCACAATAGACTCTTGTGAGTCGCAGTGGAGGGCCTTATAGACCCACTCACCACAAACCTAACCTAACCTAAGATATTTATACAGATTATATGCTTTAGAAAGAAAAATATTGCGCCTGATATGCTAAAAGCCTTATTTAAAATGATAAGGATTAATACCGTATTTTCTTATAGCTTCTACATAACGCATTGTAATTGCCAACTTTTCAAAGGATCAAAAGTATGTTTTCCTCAAGAGATAGACATATGCCATCGCGAACTTTTCTGTAGACCTATATCAGATACACAATTCCACCACACATTATTTTGTTTTACCTACCTCAAAGGGTTTAGGAAGCGTTTTCGTTGAAAGCTCCCAGACGGCTAATTTTTTTCCGAAACCGCCATGAATATCGTTACATATCAGCCAATGTTCACAAAAACTTGACAAACCTTCCACAATAACCCCTACATCCATTGGACAAAACAGAATAAGAGTGAGTCGGTGAAGTAGTTCTTGAGTTTATCACGAACATACAGAGGCGGCGTACTTAGGACTTTTCATGATATGTAGGTACTGATGTGATTGCTGTTCATTTTCTTCTCATGATGGATTTTCATTCAAAATCCACCTTGCTGAAATGAAATTGCAGCTTCAGCTATGATATTATTCAGATTATCTGACAAGGGATCTTGTGCGTTCATTTTTATACTCATTGCGAAAAAAGACTATTAAATATTACACACATAACCATAACAAAACAGTCGAAATACACGCTCAACTCCACGAGCGTGTACGGTATAAAACGATTAGTCCTTGGATTCATTCCCTGAGAATTGAAGTTTACAGAAATCTATGCTATTGACGTCACAAACGTATACGTCCAACCAACGAACGATATCGACGGCTTTTTGATCAGGAGTTTTTCCATGACAAAGAATAACATTAATTCTCAACATATTAATTTTTAAATAAAAAATACTAAGGAGCCACCTTCCCAAAAACTAAATAAACTTTACACGTAAACTCACTCTGAACCGACTCTAGCTACACCTTTGACTACCGCCGCCGTCTATATTTTTCAATTATAGTTTTGAAATACTGGTAGAAACCTCAAACTTATCCCAACTTTTTCACGTCGTCGGAAAATCGTCATAGGTTTTTCACTCAGACGCTCTTTTCTATCTAACGTGAACCTCGAACTTTGGCGTTTCGAATAAAATATCACTAAACGTAAAAGGAAGTTCATGTTTCTCTAAGTAAAATATTAAGTCGAATTTTTTTACGATCTAGCAATACTGTCATAATCTTTCGTTCTGTGTGTCTGTCTGTACCTTCTATTATCGATTTATTTTTGTTGACGACAGAGTTAATTAGGATACATCTCTTCGTAAAAAGTAAGTGTTACTTTATTCTTATTTCCAGACAAACAAAAGAAACTTCCTTTGGAAATCCTCTTATTTTAATAGACAGACAATATTTATTTTCCAGTGTTTTTATAAATAATAACTGGGTGGTGCTTCAGAAGATAAAACAACCGAGTTTTAAACGCCTTAATCGCGTGTTATTTCCTCATTAAATTTTTCTCTACCACGCGAATATTCGTAGGGTGGAATTTCTGTCTCTCTTCGACTTTCTCGAATTTACTTTCTCGGTCTAATGGATTACATAAATTCAATCACACTAGTTGATTCCTGGCCGTCTAGTCGGGTTTGATATGTTGTGTCTCTTCCGAACAAAAATAAATAAAAATAAATCATTATCTGATAAAGGGAAGGTCTAAACATTTATTGATTAGATTTTATTGGAATAAATAAAAATATTTCGGACGAGAATGAGTATTTGTAGAGGACTCTCACTTTATGGAATTCCTCCAGCATAAAAACTTATATTATATATTATAGCTGCTTTGATGTTTTATTTCATTCAGATAAAAAGTTCAGTTTTCTGAAGGAAATGAAAAAAAAAAGTTGGACAAAGAAGATTGGAAGTAGTTGTCGATATTCTATTTAAGTACCTACCAAGTCTACAAAAATGTGGCTGTTTATGAAATTTACGGTGATCCCACAATTACAACTGATTATTTTTGAAGATAGAATTGACAAGCTTAAAAGGATCAGAGTATGCATATTTACACTACTGTCCAAGTCGATCGACGACAAGGAAATAGCAGTAGCTACTTTTCTGGATATAGAGGAAGGATTCAATAACGCTTCTCCAATATCTATAACAAGGTGTATGAAAAGGAGAGGGGTCGAACCCATAATGTGCGGGTGGCTTGCAGCTAATCTAGGGAATAGGATAATCACAACTGCCCTGGGGAACGCAACCATCATAGCGATCATAGCGGGGGTGGAAAGGGGTTGTCTCCAAGAAGGCGTCTCATCGCCCCTTTTTTGGGCGATTCCAGTAGACACGCTTCTAGTAAGGCTTTCAGAAGAAGGTATTCAGTGCCTGGGGTATGCGGACGATCTTGCTATCGTCATAAGAGGACGGTTTCCAGACACAATATCAGAGCGCACCCAAAGGGCGCTTGGTACAGTGAGTGGTTGGTGTAGGGAGGAAAAACTGGCAGTGAACCCCCACAAAACTACACTGATACCGTTTACAAAAAAAAAATAATTGCAAGGTCTACGGAAGCCGCAAATTAACGGAGTGGAAATACCATTTGCGAAAGAAGTTAAATACTTAGGGGTGATATTTGACCAAAAGCTCACATGGAACTCCCACATTGAAAAAACCACACACAAGGCCAGAATCGTCCTTGGAAGGTGCCGGAAAATGTGTGGAAAGAATTGGGGATTAAATACCAACATGACCAAATGGTTATATACACAGGTTGTGAGGCCAATGATAACCTGTGGATCAGTTGTCTGGTGGCCCAGGACACTGCAGATTGGAGCGCAGAGGCAGCTAAGTGGTATTCAAAGGCAGGTCTGCTTAAGAAACACAGGGACCATGAAAACGACTCCGACTGCGGCCCTGGAGGTAATAATAAACCTACCACCACTGCATATCCTCAATCAAGGAAATGCAGGATCTGTTAGTCACAGATTATTACAGGGATCTTCTCGGATAAGCCAAGAACACGGTAAATTCTACAAAGAGCTATATGAAGGAATAAAGGCAGATCCAATACTGGAATTGCCCCACAATATAGTTTTAAAAACAACTATACAGTTTCATTTCAGAGAGAAAAGACTGGGAAGCAGGGCCTCCTATAACAGCGAATCTCAACTGGTACACTGATGGCTCGAAAATAGACTCCGGAGTAGGAGCCGGAATATATGTGGTACATGAGAAGATCACGATCTCTCTAAGCTTAGGGAAACATGCTACTGTCTTCCAGGCAGAGGTACTGGCGGTGCAATGCTGTGCAGGAGAGTTGATTAGACAGGAGGTGGATAACCAAAGAATCGTCATCTACTCCGACAGCCAAGCAGCACTTAAGGCGATACGCTCATATAAGATAACATCATATCTGGTGTGGGACTGTCGGAAGGCCCTAAACGGACTAGGCAGTTATAATAGAGTGACCCTAGCCTGGGTACCAGGCCACCAAGGAATAAAAGGCAATGAAAAGGCTGATTAATTAGCCAAGCAGGGAGCAACGGAGGTCATGATAGGGCCAGAACCTTCCTGTGGAATTGCAAAATGCCTAAGTAAAGAGAGCATCCACAAATGGATAAACAGCCAGGCGTTGCGCTGGTGGTATGAAACCCCAGGACAAAGACACGCAAAATTATTCTTTGGAAGCCCTTCGGCAAAACTGTCACATGACCTACTATGTCAAAGTCGGGTAACGACGAGAATGATGGTGGGAATGCTGACCGGACATTGTAGGCTGAGGAAACATATGCACACAATTGGCCTTGCAGATGACAGGCTATACAGGTTTTGCCAGGAAGAAGAAGAAACCGCGGAGCACATACTCTGTGAGTGCGAAGGCAGCAAGGGCAGAGAGCTACGCAAAGGAGGCGGTATCCAGGCTATTAGGTCTAATAAAAAGAATTAAGCTAGATATTTAGTTCTAAATATATGGAGGACCACAATATATCTGCAAGTGGGTCGCAGTGGGATAGGACAAAGAGCCACTTCAATTCTAATCTAATCTGATGCATATTTATAATAGTAGGATCTGATCTGTTGAGTGAAGATCTTAATGAAAGAACTGATTGATTGAAATGATCGAACAACGGCATCTCATCTTCGCATGTGAAGCATGGGAGATATACACTCCTCGGACTGAAGTATCCGAGGGAGGAATTCTTGAAGAAGGACCTAGTAAAAAGAAAGTAGTCCGATATTGGCTACTGGTGTCTTCACATAAAAGACACAATAAATAGCACAAAATGCCTAAAGAGAGATGTGCCGAAGTCTCTAAGCTTCTGACTGTTGCTGCCGAACTAATCAATCAATCAATCAATCAACGTTGGTGTCATGGTAATGTCCATTGTGTTCCGTAACTCATACAGTCTAAGCCCAGTCTAGTGCAAACGCGTGACTTATGATCAGTAGCAATAGATAGATCAACTTAGTAAACATCTTCATAGAATGAGGCTATCAGACACATCCTTATGTAGAGGCTGTAAACAGGAAGATATTCCCTTTGATATTTTTTCTTATTCTCTTGGGAATCAAACCACAATAATGTTTTTTTATTTTTTATTTCTACGTTTCGGTAGCGTTCCAGCTACCGTTGTCAAGATTAACTAGATTAACAACGGTAGCTGGAACGCTACCGAAACGTCGAAATAAAAAAATAAAAAACATTATTGTGGTTTGATTCCCAAAAGAATAAGTAATGCCACAAGAAACTTACAGAAGATATTCCCTTTGTTTGCTCACCTTTATCATCTATTCGTAAATCCATGTTCAGCGAGTTTTGAGTAACACCATCCATGCTGAGTTAAGTTCCAGTTGGGAACGATATTGCCATCCCTCCCAACTCATCAGATTACAGAAGCACTTTCAGTTAAACGACCAAGTGGACTTTTGTTTGAATTTGCCAAGCGAAACTTTTTTATAGGAACTGTGAAGCCTTTTTCGCAAAACTAAAAATTCTAGGTAACCCTATATAAAACGCCTAATATTCCAACTTTTCTCGAAATAATTCCCGAAATTGTCCCTACAGTTTCAGAAGTCCCCTATAATATAAAATAACCCAAAAACTTTTAGCTGCTCTGTCTCGAACTTTCAATAAATACCAAATGTGACTGTTTCCTAATTTCTCGAAATAAAAGTGGATTAAAAGTTTGTAACTAGTCCTTTTTGTAATCTGTTTATTCGTTCGGTCCTTTCCGACTTACCAAATCATTCTAAAAACTTTCGACCCCATTGCACGCAGTGAGATATGTAATATATTTTATAAAGATAGCTTGGAATAGTTATTCATGTATCAAAAGCGAAAAGTGAGGAATTATTGTTCGAGAGCAAGGGTTAAAGCGCGACGCGCAGCAGAGCGCATTAATTGCTTGAGAACAATAATTCCACTTTCAGCTTGCAATACATATAACATTTTTTTTACAATCTACTACTACTACTACTACTACTAAATGTGCAGGCGAGCCTTGTCCTGGACAACTCAAGGCAAGGTTCCGGCATTGAGGCCGCTGGCGGACCCATTGTGCCATTCCTGCTTCCTAGACATCTATGAAGCCGAGCCCTTCAATGAAGGTTACAACCCTTTGCAATGGATGTCTGCTTGTGTCTCCAGAAGCCATAACAGGGACTCCGAAGATTCGCCTGCGTAGTACAGCCCAGTGTGGACACTCTAAGAGAACATGGACTCACGTTTCGTCAGTCATGCCGCAACTCCTACATAGGGAACTTTCCTCTGATCCTAAGTTGTTGAGGTGTTTCCTCATACAGCAGTGCCCTGTTAGGAGTCCTGCTATCTTCCTTAGCCCACTCCTTGGTAGTTCAGTAGCTGCCCTGGCGTGTCCATCCCTTCAGTAGAAGTTTGTATTGTCTAGGACCCTGCAGAGCATTCCAATGAGCAAGGTGCTGATTCCTCAGCCACTTCTTCGTCTCCTTGCGTATTTTTGTTTTGTTAGGCCCAGGGTCAGGAGCTGCCGCCCCTTCCGCAGCCAGTGCATCCGCCATCTCGTTACCTTCAAAACCAGAGTGGGCTGGAATCCATTCTAGCCGCACCACGTTCCGCCTTGCAAGATTAGCAAGTCGTTCTCGACATTCGTTAGCAAGTCCTGAGTTGCTGGTATAGCCACTCAGGGCTTTAATTGCTGCCTGACTGTCGGAGTATATGGTTATGCGTCGATCCACATAACCTCTGTCTAGGTTTATCTGCGCACATTCCAAGATAGCATATATCTCGGCCTGATATACAGATACACCATCACCCAATGGTACACAAACTTGTGTTCTTGGTTTCCTGGAGTAAATTCCAGCCCCTGCTCTATCACCGGAGCATGAGCCATCTGTGTACCAGACGGTCCCATTAGGCTGTGTATTCCTTTCTTTTTCCCAGGACTCCCTATCCCGGATCATGGCCCTGTATGGGTAGCGAAGTAGTACTTACGCAGGCATTCATCAGCCGTTCGAGCCAGAACTGGAATATCTTCCAGGAGCCGGTGCTTTTTGACGTGCCTGCACTCTTCCCCTCTTCGCACGTATCCCAGCCGTTTCAAGCGCAGAGAAGCCCTCCCCGCCTCAGCCTCGATCACATGGTGGAGAGGCCGAAGAACAAGGATCACTTCCATCGCAACAGCTGGTGTAGTCCTCATGCAGCCAGTTGCTTCCAAACTGACCACCCTTTGAAGGCGTGCCAGTTGCGATCTAGCCGTGACCAAGGTTACCCTCGGCTACCAGACCAGAGCCGCATATGTGAGCATAGGCAGCATAATCACTCTATAGAACCATATGATCGTTTTGGGGGTCAGTCCCCACCTCGGACCAATGGCTCCCCTACAGGCACTACAATCACTTGAATATATATTATAACTAATAAAATTGATAAATTCATACTTCTTATTTCAAGTAGGTACCTGTCAAATATTTTATAAAATTTTAAACCTATGATTATTATTGTCAATACTGTCAATGTACTTCTTCTTATTCTACAATTAGGAAGGACCGTTGAATGATAAACGGAAGGACTTAGCTAGCTGGGCCATCCGGCCAGTATTTGCAAAATATTCAGAACGTGGCACAACAATTAAGCACAAAAACACAAAAAAATTAATACGGTAACATCGCAACCACACTAATTAATTATTTAAAACCTCAATTTGAACAGCGATTCATTAGATTGTAAAAGATTTTCAGACAAAAACACTCCCCAGCCAGGTTGCTCTATGATGTCACTGTCACTGTCAATACAATTGTGTTTGTAGTAACGGTTGCAATGAACAACGAGCGTTTTGCAAGTTTTTACGCTCGGCGAGCGTAAAGTAGCTCTCCTCAAGAAACGTCAACTTTTCGTTGTAAATGGCAAGCGAAAAAGCCTACTTTTTAATGTGATTGTAGAAAAAACATATTATAGAAAATCTTTTCAAATTAAGCGCATTTGTCAGTCGAATTTTTAGTCAGAAGGAGATTTTATTATAAAAAAACAGTTCGCCGACTTCTTCAGAATATCTATAATTGTTTGTTCGATGCCTGAAGGATAAGAGCAGCACACACATACCACAAAGCAAAGAGTTCCTCCCGACTCAATTTACCTAATCGCTTTACGAATTCAGCTCATTACTGTGTATAAAACTCCCCATGATTCCCGTGAATGGCTTCATGTTCCCTTTCCTTTGAAGACATCATCTCTTATCTATAAATTCTGTCTGTGCACTTAGATTTCTTCCCCCCTCTCTCTATATTTCTCTTTCTCTCTCTATCTGAACAACTTGAGTTTCTCCCGTCCCATTTCGGGAACAATGCGATCTCAGGCTTTTTGATGTTGGCACAAGTTCGTTTATACTCTTTGTGATTGAACTTAACTCGATTTCACTTAAAATTGTTTGTCAGTTTATGCCCACATTTACTTTTCTCTTCTCTATGCCGCGCACAAAAGACAGCCCCAAGCGCCGTTTTACGTGAGCGCACTCCTTTACCCCCCAATGAAAATTCAACACTAACATTATAGTCGAGGAGTTTACATTTTAAAATATCTTGCTTACGAAGCAAAATAAACATTTCTCAATGGCAGAAATTTTAAATAAGACGACCAAACCAAGACTTTATTGATGTTATTAAAATTATTTATTCCTTCCATTTATATAAATATTGAATCCTTTGAGACAAAATTGATGGTATAGCTGTATAATTTGACACGTTTATCTTGTCATTTCCACTTTTCATTGTAATGTCTAGAGGTAATTGGGATAATGAAGTTTCCACAAATCGATTATGAGTATTTTTTCAATCTATGGAAACTATTTTATTTTGTAGATGACACTGCTTGCTTGCTTGTAGGCCATATTAAAGGCCACTGTAGAATGGGTGAAACTATGGGAGGTGACCGGCCTCCATCTCCAACCACGCATCAAAATACCCAGTCTGTGTTAGTATTTCAGGCGGAAATTCACGCCATTGTTTCCTGTGTGGAGAGAGTGAAGCAAGCCAATCTCATACATAGAACAATAAAAAATTTTCTCGAACAGCCAAGCGGCTTTGAAAGCACTTAGCTCTCACCGTGTAACGTCGAAATTGGTTTTATACTGCCAAAAAAGACTCTTCTAAATGTAAATAAAGTATTGCTGGTCTGGATCCTTGACCATTCTGGCATGGAAGGAAACGAGAAGGCAGACTCTCCTGCAAGGGTGGGTGTTTCTATCGAACCAGAACCTACAATTGGCATCGCAATAAGTTTTGCCAAACAAACACTAAATACCTAGACAGCAAAAAGAGCTTTAGACTTCTGGAATAATTTACCAGGATTGGTTCATTCAAAGGCTTTCATACATCCTTCGAAGAATGTCTCTAAGCAAATGTTAGACTATAGCAGGCATGACCTACGTTGTCTAACAGGCCTTTTAACAGGCCACTGTCCTCTGAATCATCATATGCTAAAACTTGGACTGTCGGAAGATCCGACTTGCTGTCTTTGTCTGGAAGATGATGTAACAGTAGAGCATATAATTTGTGCCTGCTCCGCCGCGGCTCGAATCAGGCATCTGATGTTTGGTTGGCAGGATCTTTCTCTCGTCCTCGATCCTGAAATATCATTCACCAAATAAACTGATCGGCTTTGTTAAGTTTAGAAGCGTTAATCCATCGGTCGTATCCAGTGAAAACTGCAGCTAGTGGATTTTGAAAGGTAAAGAAGGAAGGGAAGGTATTTTCACCTTGAGTATCAAAGGGAACATCTACAACCTTTTGTTGTTCTTTACATCAATTTTCACAGTAGATACACAATACATGCTTTTCATTCGATGCTCAGCTTTCAACTGCATTTGAGACTGCACTGAACGAAGCGTCCATAGGAATGCAATCAAACATGGTCAGCTTCTCGCTAAGCGCAATAACTAACGGTGGGATTTTCAAGCGATATCCAGAGTTTGCGGCCTACCGGGGCGTCCAGCTGCTATAGTTGGTCGTGACGATTTCAGTATTTGCTTGAATTGTTTGACGTACCTGTTTTGGTTGTACTGGTATTACACCCTCAGTAAGAATAGTGCTTTTGGAATTCTGGTTAACTGCGGTTCAGTTGAAAGTTTCTTGTTATGAAGACAATTATGATGATTCTATGATTTCCCCGATGGAAAGAAGGCTATTTATTACAAGATCCTCCTTTGAAATTATCAAAATGTACCATTTAGTAGCTTCTCCAATCTTAACGATGACATTCAGTGGAAATGTCCGTTAATTTTAACTAGAATAAATTAAACTTCAGAAGTCGGTGTCCGGTGTCTTGACATGTATTTGATCAGTCGGGACTGGGCAACCGTTGTCGCAACCAAAAGTCTGTTGCTGACCTAACGCAGTGCCCACTTTTTCGTGCACGCAATTTCCTAGTGCCACTCTAAAGGCCCATCCCCAATCAATTTAGCGGCGAAGTGGCACTTCGGCACGCGTGCTGGTACAATGACGTTTAAACGTAAGTATCCTCAATTCAATTTCGTGCTGACATGCGCGCCGATTTGGAAGTGCAAGCTTGCAAGCTGTAAGCTTTTTTTGGTGCGTGCCGAATAATGTCAAGCGCATTCAATCATGGGAAAAATAATTTAGGTTGCCCAACCCTATTTTATTCTATTATCATTGTAAACAAACATTCATTATTTTCTAATATCGTAATTATATCAATTTGTTGTCTTTGATAAGTAGTAACTACTTTTATTCACAAGAATAATCACAGGTTGAACTTTTTAATTACATCGTTACCTTAAAATAACAATGAAAATGCGCATGTGCGATAACAATCAGGCAGATTGAATTGACAGGATTGAGGATGGGAATCCGTTTTGCAGCACGCGTGCTGAAGTGCCACTTCGCTAGCAGATTGATTGAGGATGAAGCTTAAGTTTGTCGACTTATCTTGTCGACTTGAAATAAACATTTAAAAATCACTTCCACAGCGCCCTCACTATGCAAATGCGATAATGCTTCGATGAAACGAAGAAATGGATATAGACTCCTCCTTGCTGTTTCAGTAGATTGTTTCTCATAGTAGACGGGTAATTGTGGGAAGGAAAATGTCATCCATTGATCCGCGAATACATCAAACCGTTTAAATAAGTAAAGACATTCGACAGATAACGTTGTTTACCTGAGGTGAGTAATTTCACTTTCGATAAACCGGATCGATTTAGTTAGCATTCGGAGATATAGGTATACGTTAGCAAATCCGATCACAATCCGGAGTAAAACGGTATCGGAAGACATCTACAGATGGAAGTGCACTCAATTGTCAAATGAACGATTCGATTTGTACACTGTCAAAAATCAAAACTATTATAGAATCGTTTCACATAATTGCTATGAAAATTTTATATAATAAAAGGTGTCACAAGACATTTTGACACTCCAATTTCTTGAAATCGGAGCATATGTAGACTATGAATTTTGGTCAGACAAAACTGATGCTCATATATATTATCCTCTAATTTTTAATCACAGAAACTGCAATAACTTTTTTTAAATGGTATAGTATTGAATTTTTGGATTAGTCAACGTTACCACACTTTACAACTATGGTGACATACTTTTTAATGAAAGTACCAGAAACTGTTAGCTTGTAATTTTCTAGTTTCAACTCTCCTCAATAAAATTTAGAATAATATGAGGCTCACGTGATCCTAGGAGCGTCTCTATTACGACCTTAGCAGATCTGTTTTATGTGCCTTATTAGCGAGAAAAAATTTCTGGATTTAATCTGACATCGTGCGATGACTTATTAACCCGTATTAATAAAGAGCTGTGGCTCCTACTAGAAAAAAGAAAATTTGTTTAGAATTGCTTACGAATGTTGTATCTAAACTATTCAAAGCCCAAAATGCTCAATGAAAAAAAGATGAATGGAATAGTGTCTGAATGTTATATATACTATAGTAAAAGAAAACAAAGTCATCCACAAGACATTTTTAAAATCAACATTATTTACAGCAGAAAAATAATTCGAAAATAAAATGTCATTAAAAAATGTAAAATTGTGGAAGACGTGAACATTTCAATAGAAAATGATAATTATTGTTCAACAAAAGTATAGACAACATTTAGTTGCAAATAAAGCTGTATAAACTAATATATTTATGTTATAGAGCATAATTCAATATTGTTAAGAAATGGCCAATTATTTATAACCAAATGTTGTGATAATAATATTGTAAACAGTAAATTAAAGATAAAGGAAGCTTTAGATCGGGTAGGAAATAAATATTTTTTGGAGCAAAGACATAAAAAGTGCGCGAGTGAATAACCGAAATAAGTGCTACAAAATGCCCCAAAAAACTAACGAAAACCATAGTACGAATAATTAAATTGGATAAGTCACTGATAGTTCCTAGTATTAAGTTGAAATAAGCTAAATATCTCAAATTGTAAATCTATTTCATCTGACATTTCTAAAAATTCATGACATTCGAAAATATAAACACAGAATATAAACGTCAAATCTTGCGAATCCTATTGATTAAAATCGAATAATTTGTCATTTAGCGTCTCATAATCCTTTGAAGGGTAAGCATCGTCAATTTTTTCGTAAAATCCATCAAACATAACCTCAAAAGCAAATTTTTGACGGAAAAAAAAATTTGAAAAGTTAAAAGTTGAATAGTTGACAAGTATTGAATATTTACTTAATTTCAATTATTGTAAATAAGATCCTGCTGCTGAAGTGGAAAATATATTCATTTTACACATTTTCCATGCATATTTGGAAAACCCCCAATTCCGTAGGGGGAATAATAAAATTTATCCGAAGTTTCCATAGAAGCTTCCCTGTCATATTTTAGAATATCTACTCCATAGTATACAAGGTATTGATCCAATAGACTCCAGTGTACCTATTATGTGTGAGTACAATAACTATTTTTAAACCGTAAATATTCAAACAATATTAAAAGTTACATCACTAATACAACCGGGTTGTTGTATCAAAATTAAACAAGAACATACTTTATAATTACATAATTTTTAGGTTATTTTACATTGTTTATATATATGCACTTACTCTCAGAATTTATTTCATCCTCATCCCATCGTAGCATAGTTTGATTTCCATCATATGTTATTTATTATTATTATTGTATATGTGTTGCACAATTATTTCATTTCCAAGAATTGATCATTTTGCATTATTATTACAATATCTCGAATCAAACTAATAACTTATTTTTTGACTACGTTTAACCTCAAATACACAGCACAGTCTGGTCCGTTGAAAGGTCGTTGAAAGAGGCACGACCATGTATGCTCCCTGAGTATAGACGAAAATTATAAAATTGACCAATATTTGAAACAAGAAAGGAAGTCTCATGAAAAAATTATATGGAAATAAAAATAAATAAATTTTAAAATCTTTATAGGTAACTGGCGCTCAACTTTTAAAATAAATGTATTTAGAAAGAACATTCAAAATCATACACCATTATAAATACATAACATTACAATACACATAGATATTTCATTCATTCCATTCCAAGTCCTGCATTTTCACCATTAAGACGAAAGGAGAGGTGTCCAAAGAATATAGAAATCATCTTCATTATAAACGTCAAAAAAATTTTCAGTAATAATATAACAAGAGAGTAGGTAAGAATGAATTGGAAATAATTTGACATATTTTTTGAAAACTTGTTGCCAGGCAATAGACACGAGAGCCCGCAGGTTTCAAGTGGCTATTTCCAAATGGCAAAAAGTTTGAACAAAATCTGTCAAATTATTTTCTAAATTATGGAACTCGCGGGTTATATTTGAGTACATTATTTTTTGATTCGCAAATTTTCACAATAAACTTTTCTACTTGTTTTTACTAAGCCGATAATTTTATATATCGCGTTAACACAATTAGGTAATAATTTTGAAAATTTTTGACAGCTCCAATAACCAATAAAATTTCCTTATTTTTTATCATATGAACAATTTCACCTAATCATGTCAACATTACACTGATAACAGACCATGGGCTGTTTTCACGTTGCTATGTACACATACCTATTGATTTATTTCGATTTTGAAGTTTCAAATATTTAATATTTGGAAATGTCACGATTTAGTTGTAATTCTATAATTGGTAAGAAATTTTCTATCCGAATAACCCTCGGACATTGATAAATGCTCAAAAAGTTTTCGACAATTTTCTCAAGCTTGTTGCTTGTAGGCAACAACAGGCAAGCAACAAGCTTTCGAAATCTGTCATAAATTTTTTCGAACAATTATCAATGTCTTTGGGTTATTACCACTGACAACTATCTGACACTTGCTAGGCAAATAAAAGCCACAGTGATTATTCCCGAGAATAATTACTGGTTCTGTCACAAAGCTTAATAATCACCAACTTAAAACGTCTGAATGTTGAGTTTAAGGGGAATCTATCGGCAGCGATTTGACAAAATATCGAGGAATTTTTGGCAAAGAATTTTGAGGTAATGGATGTATTGAAAATTAAGAAAAAAATATATCATGTAGATTAATGTTGAACTTAGAGTTCTCATCGAATAAAAACTTTGAAATGCTTACCAAATTTTGTTGTAAAAAATACGAATCATGAGGTAATTATAGTTAAAATAATACCCTTCTTGGTGTGCGTCATCGATTGTGACGTATATCCGGGTTTTCGGCATGTCGTTTATTTTATTTGCTATTTTGACATAAAGGTAACCTTAAATTTGATAAATAAGATCATCAGGATTGTATTTAGCCAAATTCGAAAAGGCTATGCAATTAATAATTACCAGCTTCTTTTTCCAACTGAAAATACTTGAGAACTTTCAAAAAACTGATGTTTTGCCGTGTATTCATGCATATTTTTGTATTATTCATATAAATAAAACAAAAAGATTAATATTCACTTTTTATAAATAATAATTGACCGTAAACAACAAAGTACAGACCTGTCAAGAACTGTCAGTGTGACAGTAGAAAAAGACGTAAGACTTATTGCCGCTACGAAAGTAACGCCCTCATAGTATTTTAAACTCTCGATTGATAGGTTGAGCTTGACGGTAATCTAAACATCAACCAATCAAATTTTTGTAAGTCAAAGATTAAGGTTAACATTTGTACATTTAAACGGTTCATTATTGTGATATTTTGATTACGATTAATCACAGACCTGCCTTTTTCCATTTTTTCTTACGTAATGTGTTAGAAAGACATTAACAATCGATGACGCACACCAAGAAGGGTATTATTTCAACTATACACATATTAAGCAAAGTTTGAGCACTTGTGAAGAATTAAATATGGATTAAATGGAAAAACTAATTGATAAGAAGTCTAATTTGAAGCTTTATGAATACTCTATGAAAATCTCAGAATCCTCAAATTACTTATGACCGTACAATTCCTTATTGAAATTCGGTTGCTACCACTAAAATATCGGATAAAAATCCATCTCTCGCTTTTCTATCCTTCTATGACTGACATTGTCTCTCTGCTTTGGTAGTCGCGTGCCGTTTCATTGTTGATACAACGCTCGCCGGTCTCGGCGGTCTCCCAGTTCAGTACTGACGAAGCTTATAAAGTAGTACGTGAACCAAAATCCGCTTGGACCGCTTGGCTACCTGCATGTTGCGGAGCTTTCATATTTCTAATAAAATTTTCGTTATCTGAACTTAAACGTGAGGACGTAGGGAAACAAAAAAATATACAAAGCATAATTGTGCAAGGTCGAATTTGGTAGATGCCCCTTAATGAGTGTATATAGCAAAAAGTCGCAATTTGGTGAAGAAAATCAACAAGTAATATCATACACATTATTCGCAGGTATACATCCATTATTCAATGGTTGAAGATCATTTGTTTGCTTCTACGGCTGTCAAAAAAATCCCACTTAAATATCGTGGCGCATAGAAAAAATCTCAGAAATTTTTTTTAGTTGCCATGGTATAACTAGTCAAAGTTAATGCAAGTTATTGGTTGAAAAGTAGTGGTGTGAAATTTTCTGTGGTAAAATGTGTTCTCTGTTGGATACCGCATCTCGTAATGAAAGAACAGAAAGCATTTAAAGTCAATTGGTGTCAAAAAACTCTAAACCTGCTTTGGGCAGGAAACTTGAAGATTATCAGTAAAGGTAGTCATTGTTTATGAATTTTCTCTAATAATCCCTAAAATAAACGTCATTGGTCTGTGATCCGTGCTTCCAAAAAGATAGTGGAGAAATTTGTTTCAAAAGCGACAATTTCTCTGCAAGATCAATGCGAACTCTTACTGCTGGTACCTATTTGTTTGTCGGAAGTCATTCGAAAAATCGACCAACATTTTCTTAACTTTTCCAAAAATTGAGAATGAACTGCGTGGTCAAAGGTTCCAGTCTCCACAGGAAACTTTGAATGTACCAACAAGCGAGTGGAATAACTGCTTCCGAAATTGATATCAAAGGATGCAAATATATATGCATTCCTCATCGTAGAGCTATTATTCTGAAACGCGTATTTCCGGATAGTTCAACGTACTCGTTAGTTTGAAAGTTCCAGATAATTATTCCGTCCAGTCTGATCCAAGCCAACAAATCGGGTATCAAAAGCGCGGTAAGTAGAATGAAAAGTAGAATGATTTCCGAATTTCCTGGAATTGGATTTGTATCCGGTAAGCGATTTCCTTTTATGAAAAGCTGTAAGGGAGATTTTCTAATTAAGTGTTGTTTTTCCTTTGATTTTTTCACGCTCGGTAGAGCGTGTCGTTCGTTGTTGGAATTCGAATTGGTTATTGAGGTTTTTTCTTCTCTTTTTTTTGCTATGAAAGAAAAAGGGTACAGCCGATATGAGCGGAGATAAAAAGATAAAAGTAAAATCCAATCCATTACGAACGACATTCATTTGTAGGTTATTTGGTGAAAAACTTAAATACGACACAAAAATACTTAGTTATGTGGGTAAAATTCGAAATATTGTCGATACTTCGACTAAGAATATGAAGAAATAGTTGCTACTTATCGATATCAATCAACTTTCGATCTTATCTATAAAATGATATGGCGCGATTATTTTTAATCACTGAAATTATCATTTACATCATTTATGAGCAACAACCAACATTTTCGAGTTCGTGTGCCTTGTATTGCCAGTAAACTATGTAGTCTTGCTTCGACCTCCATCCACATAATTTCACCGGAAGTATTAATACTTAATGTAGAAGAAATTCAAGATTTTGAATGGTGGCCTGGAACAATATAAGATGAAATTGGATCGAATCAAAACGAAAGTTATGGCAGTAGGAAAGGAACATTAAAACATACAGATAAAAGTAGACAATGCTATAACTGAACAAGTAACAAGTTTCAAATTTCTAGGTGTAGAACTACAAGAGAACGTCAGAGAAACATGAAATTTATTTCAAAAATTGTGAAAAAAGAACTGAAAACAAATAGAGAAAGAATTTCACCGCAGCGGTGAATCGAACCTTCTGGTTTAACTTTCTAATTTCCCGAGTCCCTAACCTGCTTGCTATATGTCCTAAGCACTTGTAAGTATTGAAAGTGGTAGGAAAATGGATTTCGACCTTTTCAAACATAACTATCCATTTTTTTATTGAACCATAACGAATTTGAGAAAATTAAAAGTGCATTTAAACCTATATTTCAACGACCTTTCCAAATATGTTATTGTTTTTTATGAACGCTTTTTGGTAAAAAAGTTTGACAGCTTTGTACAGGAATCCCTATGTCGCATCTTATGAATACCACAGTGTATAAGAAATAATATTGAGGTAATTATATTTTCTTATTAATAGTTCATTTCACTCACATAGGTACAGGTAATTCACCTTGTAATCTATTCTTTTTATTTATTCAACCGTTTCGAGATATTTTGATTTCACCTTTTCACCGCATGACCCCGTAGCTGTTTTATTCGCCATTTATTGTCCTAAGATAATAATAATGGTACGAACAGTAGAAAAAATTAACCTTTACCCTGACGTCACTAACAATGAACAGTAGTAAACACAAACTTTATACCCCATCCTTTGCTACTGACAGTAAAAACACATCACACAATATACGTACACTTGTCTTTCAAGCAATGACATACGTTCTTTTGTAACTCTAGTAATTACCTCCAAAAGTTGGAAAGAGATAGTGCCAAGAACGATTAACCGGTTGTATTCATAAGAATTTATTTTGACCTCTTCTGTATCTGTATCTGTAGAGTGGGGAGGGTGACTGTGTAGGCTCACAGCACTTAGGCCACATGTGACCCATTGTACATCCTCCCGAGGAGTTGTCCTCCTAGGTCATTGTCCATCCTGTCCTTCTCAGGAAGGTGGTCAGGTCACTAGGAGACATCTCCTTTATATCGGCAGGTGTAGGCCAAGACTCACCGAACACACACTCTCTTATTGACGATAACTCCGGACACTCGCATAAGACATGCCTGACAGTTTCACCTTCCTGTTCACACATCCTGCATAGAGGTGTGTCCACTAACCCCATAGTATGGAGGTGTTTTCTTAGTTGACAGTGACCAGTCAGAAATCCTACTGTTAAACGTAGGTTTTTCCTGGTCATCGCCAAATATTTCTTCGGCGCCAGCTTTCCAGGGTCGCCCTGGGTGATCCTGGCAAGACTGCATCCTTTGATTCCATCCCATCTCTTAAGGGATTGAGCATGGGTGTAACGTTTGGCTAGTTCCGCAATTGTCGAAGTCGTTAGGCCGTAGGTGTCACCTCTTATGACAACTGTCATTATTTTGATACATCGAGTTTTGTTCAAAGCGTTTCCTCATTTGCATTCAGATAAATTCTATAAAATCGGTTTTTTGAAAACCTTTAATTTGTTATTTTCATTTTACGGTGAGTACAAAATTTCCTGCTTCTCCGGCCTCCGGCTTCTCCGTCCTGCTCGAAAAATCGCGCGTGTTTTAAAGACCTTAATATCCACTTATACTTTAATATACTATTTCTACTGTATTATACTCATTATATCCACTACTGAAATTTTCTTATGGGCTTCCTCTAACACTTTATTGGCTTTCTCAATAACGTATGTTACTTGAAAATAAACACATCTAGTTTTATTACTGTGTCATTAATTTCTGATATCAGAATCACATAAATAAGATTTCTTCTAAATTGAAATTAATAATTCTTTTGATGTTCAATATTACAAAGTATTCCATATACTATTTTCACGTTCAGCCTATTAATTATAAATATTAATTTTCTGGGCAAAGTCTTTGATTTAATCAATTAGGGGAATATTGAGCTTTGAAGTTAAATGAAACATATACCCGACTATGTAGTGGAATGGCAGAATTCGAATAACACGAAAACATTTAATATTTTTGGGATAAAAAGAGTATAGCATCATTCTGCCGAACTGATGAAGCTGTTCAATTCAAAAAATGAGTAGAGAATGAATGTAGGACAAAAGATATGTTGCTTATTCCATGTATTCAATATGGCGTATGTGGCTACATCTACGGGCGTTTTCCGGAACTCGTTTCAGTAAGCTCCAGTGAGAGATATGACAACAGGGCTTTGTTTCGAGATGACAAATAGTTAAGAGACTGTCATTGTCATAATTTCACTCACATACCCTCCTTTTTTCATTTTTTTATGTTTATCTCAATCTTAATCCTTAAACATCCATGATTTGGTCAATAAAAGGAAATCTACTCTGATATTCCTTATTATAATTTAAATGGAACGAAATTTATCTTGAAAATCGAAATGGAGAAGCGTCATACAATGTCAGTCTATAAACCAGTTAACTTCTCTCAGATATTCTTGCTTACTCTAAGCCCACTTTAAAGTTCGCAATTTATTACAGCAGCAATGTGGATACCAACAAAAAAATTGGAGTTTATTTGTGAGGATAGGTTAGTGTGACAACCGTGACTGCACTGAAGTCAGTCAGGAACGGTGCCTCCGGGATACCTGGTGACCTCCCGGAGTACTTAGTCTCACTACCACAAGCGTGGCTCAGTGGTAGTGGACATTCAACTCCCCAGCTACTTGTGAAATGTAGTATGGAGTATGCAAGGAAAGTGGAACAGGAAGCAGTGGAGGAAGAGATAGAAGGAAATGGAATTTTTGGGAAATCGAGGCTGGTGAAACGAACACCTGATAAGGCGGGAGAGACAAGTGAGTGGAAGCGATACTGGGGTGAAAAGAAAGGAGGTATCGCCTCTGGAGAATAAAGGGCAGAAAAGGAAACAGAAGGGGAAAACAAGTGAAGAGTTGAGAAGAGGAAGAGGGGGAGAGTGTAGAGAGATTGAAGATGGTAAGGCGACTGGAGAAGGGGGTGGAAAGGCTGAAAGAGCAAAAGCTGGTGGTAGAGGGGCGGGTCAGGGAATTAGGAAAGAAAAAAGAGAGTGGTTAATTTAAGGGAATGCTGGCTAAGTGAAAGCGTGGAACACTTCCAGAGACTGTCGGCAGGCCTTCCTTTGTAGAGTATGTGGGGAAAGAGGACACAAGCCAGAATGTAGTAGGGGAAGGAAGGGATTGGATGGAGACAGGGAGAGAAAACATGGGAGGTACCCTCTGGACCCCTCAGAGAGGACGAGTCTGGACAAATAGGAGGAAGGAGAAAGCAGACGCGGGAAGAAAAAAATGGAGAGGATGGATGGAAGATGTTACAGATGAATCTAGTGGAGAGCATGATTAGGAAAGAGAAGGCATGTGAGAGGTAGAAGTGATAGGAGGAAGTAGATGACGTAGAGTGTGTGAAGGTCCGCCGTCCGCCTTGAAGTATGCTAGGGTAGTGATTCCGAGGCGGAAGTGACGGCGAGCTTAAGGAAGTGGGTTTGGTTGGTAGGCATTCCCTTGGGGATGAGCCCAACACTATATGGGTACTGGTTAGGACCCATTCGAACATGTGTTTCCCATCTCAGCCCAAAAAAAAGGTTAGTGTGTTATATTATGATGTTCATGAAAGTATGCGTTTGAAAAAACACAGTCAACTTTTGTTTTATTGGTGATGGAATATTTACCAACTTTTCTCACATTTTGGCCAAACTATCCTCTAAGGCGCATGTTTTCGATCAAGGACATTAAATGTTGCAAGAAGACTTGCAAACTATAAAGCGAGCTGAACTAAAACTAGTGAATGCCCAATTTTCAAGTCAATAACTAACGCTGATTATGTGTCTACGAATCCTAGCCTACTTTTCAACGGAATTATTGTCAGGGTAACTGGGAATTAAAAATAAGTGTGAATGTTTTAAACCCGTCTCTGAATTTTTTTTGTTGAACGTTTTAAAATACTTGTAGCTAGAGGCTCTTGACCTGCATTGAAAATGTTATGCTGGAATACATTTTTCTCTGATCACCAGTGCCTTTTGAAATTATACTTCATTTTTCTTTCACTCGAGCGAAGTGATTTCAGTAGAGAGTCTCGTATGAAATTCCAACCATGTATGTCACTATGAATTTTTTATTATCAGAGTCAAAACGACTTTTTGTACAAATGCACATACAGGAGAGATTCGCAGACGGACAAATCCTGTAACTACGATCACTGGGCATTTTCTTCGTATTAGCAAACAGGCACACTAATCATGTTATGTCGATTATTTTGAATCAAGTAAAAATCAAACCTTATGGAAGCTGACACAGAAGAGTTCTAAAGATTTTAGGACTTCGACAATTGCGGAACTAGCCAAACGTTACACCCGTGCTCAATCCCTTAAGGGATGGGATGGAGTCAAAGGATGCAGTCTTGCCAGGATCGACCTGGGCGACCCTGGGAAGCTGGCGACGAAGAAATATTTGGCGATGACCAGGAAAAACCTACGTTCAACAGAAGGATTTCTGACTGGCCACTGTCAACTAAGGAAACACCTCCATACTATGGGGCTAGTGGATACACCTCCATGCAGGATGTGTGAATAGGAAGATGAAACTGTCAGACATGTCTTATGCTAGTGTCCGGAGTTATCGTCAATAAAAGAGTGTGTGTTCGGTGAGTCTTGGCCTACACCTGTCGATATAAAAGAGACGTCTCCTAGTGACTTGTCTACCTTCCTAGGAAGGACAGGTTGAACGATGACCTAGGAGGACAACTCCTCGGGAGGATGTACAATGGGTCACATGTGGCGTAAGCGCTGTGACACTACACTCACCCTCCCTACTCTACAGATACAGATCGATAAATTACATATTAATTCTCCAGGCCTCTTCTAAAACTTGTTGTCATTTAACAATACTCACTCGAGCCCTTCTGGCTCTAATACCTATTGCCCGGCAACAAGTTTTCCGAAATCTGTTATATTATTTGCAATTTATTCCCATACAACACAATACATATTACAAACTCTGTTTTCGTAAACTTTTAAGGTTGGTACCCTGTATTTATTCCAGAAAACGATCCATTTTCCGATTTAGATACTGCTTAAACATTCTATTTTCCCGATTCATTGTTACGCCAATGTAGAGAACCCAAACGGTTGGTATTACACATTCATTTAATACCGCGTAGGGGACCATCACACTCAAACAACAATAATAATATAATAAAGTCGGTGAAACAAAGCTACCGTACCCTAAGTACAAAAGGGCTATTCAACAATTAAGAAAATCAGATGTGAAAAGGGCGACCTTTTCCCCTACGGGTAGTGGCAGTAAACCATCAAACAAGAGGGAGTTAAAATAGCGCCCTTAACAAGCAATAAATAGGTTTGTTCCTGGATAATAATACTGTACATTGGCGTGAATTATTTGAAGGATAAAGGCCCTAGCCGATTAACAACGTTAATTTGGGCACCTACACATTTTTGAAACCTGACTCTGAGGTGTTGTTTGGATTAGTTTGGATGTTCTTTTACTAAATTTTTGCCTTCTGAGATACATTAGGGGCGT